>WMED01000417.1:0-35645 GCA_019650415.1 Pipa parva
CCTTCCTGAGACGCCGTTGTGTCAGTGACACAAGAATCCAATCAGGAAGTAAACACATAAAGAGCTGTGTACTGCTACACAGATGGAATAATGAATACCTTTCCTCACATTAATGACTAAATAAGTATATTAGAAAAAAAAATGTATTATGCATTTACAACACACATTACTTTTTATTAATCAGGCTGGACTGTTCCTTTAAGAACCAAGCTTTCAAGTCACAGGAAGACAATGTGGGAGAGGAAGCAGGAAGTACCTGTACTCAGACCAGAGTGATTTACCCATGTCATTACTGTAGCATTATTCAGATCCTTCTTCTTGAATCTGTACTCTAGAAAAACACTTCTCAGATTTAGCTTAGAAGGCATATTATTACTATTTAAAGGGTATGAAAAGTTTGAATAAAACATTATTTACATTTGACATACCTGTATATACATATAGAAAGCTAACCTAAACATTAAAATGGGATCAGTAACACTTGCCTCTTGTTTAAACAGCCCTGCTCTCACAGTCATTCTGTGTAACAGCTTTTCCAGTCTAGTGCCAATAAGCACCACCCCTGAGTGACATCACTCACTATTCAGAGAGCAGGTTCTTGTATAGAATTCCTTTCCCTTCTCCTTATCCAAATAGTCTATTCCTAACCCTGTGCTTGCGCATATCAAAGCTGTCTGACCGCCTCTGCGGTTGACTGTGGGGAGAGGAAGTCAGGGAAAGGAGGGGGTGTGACTAAACACAGCAGGGAACTCATTCACAGAGGCAAAGCAGTTACAAGGGGATGTTGAGCTCTGCAGATTTAAGAGGTGAGTCAGCAGTTTCTTAATCGCTATTTTGCTTGACAGTAGGTAAATGGGACTTTATAGACAGGGTTTACATACCCTTTAATTTAAAAGACTCCTCCTTTTTACAGAAAGCTCATCTCTAGACGAAGAGTACAAGGTAGCCTGTTTGCTGCAGGTGTTTCTAGCAGTTTCTTTGCAACTACTTGCTTCGGATAACATGTCATTCTACAGCATTGAAAATGATGGTAAGGAAACTTATGCAAGTTCAGTTAATGTTTGTTAAAGCTAATAAGTACCTACCATAGTTCACCAAGGTTACACACTGAATGTCAGTCATCCAGCCAAGAGTAATATAGTTCACATAGATAGCTGTTTTGTAAAAGATCATATACTTTTAACTAAAAGGCAGTAAGCCCCAGAGCAAAATTGGGACCAGGACCCCCTTGCCTCTCTGCCTGAACTTATATTACCCTGTCATTCCTGTAGTTTATATTTATATAGCGCTGATATATTACACAGAACTTTACAGAGATTCCTCATTCACTTTCAGTCCCTGCCCAACGGAGCATACAATCTAGTTTCCCTATTCAGTCACACACAAACACAGACTAGAGACAATTAATTTATTTAAGCTTCAATTAAACTATGTAGATGTTTTTGAACTGTGGGAGGAAACTGGAGTCCCCAGTTTTTTGCTGTAAGATACATTTTCATGTATCCAGGAGATCCCTGGACCCTGGCGTGCCCCCTAATACTGCCACCCTTGTAGTTACATCCCTGATGCCAGTGACATTTACAGTGTTATCTTTTGACTTTCAGTTACCTAAGCCTGTTGCAAACTGTGCACATCAGGTCGAATATAGCTTAGTATAAAAACAAATCAGATATGCAAATATATGAGTATGTTGTGAGATCTTTCATATTGATGATAATTGTACTCCAAACATTAGGTTTTGGTCTTTAGCAGGTGTACATAGTAGACTAAAGTGAATGCAGTTAAATTAAATGAAATGCAAATAAGAAGAGCGCTGCTAAATGTATTTTTTATGAATGTTACAGATTTTTTTAGCTGGTCTGGTACCCTTAAAGAGAAGCTAAAGTCATTAACTGACTACGTTTTGAGTGGCTAATTAAGCCCTGTCCGACAGGATGTCTCAAAATACTTTGCGTTGTAATGATCTCTGTTCTGCTTGCTTTGAACTAATTTGTGAAAAGCTTTATATTTTCCCTAAAGATAAACATCTTTAAAGTCACATATTAACAATACTTTACATTGTACAAGTGTTTAAACAATAACAATTGTTTTCATTTTGAAAGTGCCTGGTCAGCTTTTATCCACTTAAATCTTAAAAAGCATAAATCTGATATTGAGACAATGTAAAGTATCATTTTAATTCTACTTGTTTATGCTTATATACCTAATAGCAAACATGGTATAACACACTTCTGCTAGAAATATTCATTTTTTACATCTTTTCCCCTTGATTGTGCATGATAATATATTAAGGGCTTGCATTTTGAGTTTATTAAATATAGCACTTGTGAAAAATGTAATATTTGAAGTTGAATTTGTGATTTATATTTCTTTCTGTCTGCTTTTATCTTTACTAATAGCAGCCATGTTGCATGCATTTGTTAAACAGAGGTCACCAAGGCTGTTGTTTTCTATGGTGCTTTTAGATAATACATGTTCAGGAAATGCCATATATCATACCAGTATCATACTTTTTAGATACAGTTTAGAATTTTTATAGGCACAGATTGAAAATATAACCATTAAATGCATTTGAGGCATTTTAATTTTTTGATATCACTGTGATTTTTACAAATTAGGAGTTCCGTAATAGTGTTTCCCAGTAAGGCAGTAAGTAAAACTAATTCTCATTTGGGCACAAAATTTGCTTTATACCTAACTTGGATTTATATTTTCAGGTTACAACAACAACATTCACTGTTTGGCCAAAGCAATCATCCAGGTCTCTGCTGCCTTTTTCACCCACTATAATAAGAATATAGAAACTCACCTAAAAGAATTTTTGCTGGTAAGAAGACATGCTTGGTTCCCCTATGTACCTATAAACAATACAGAGTTACGGGTTATGGTTAAATATTTACATAAAACTTCAATGATTTTAAGACAAGCGGGGGTCATTCATTAAAGGCCAAGCTCGCCTTGCATAGTGACTCCACGTCTGTTCACGTCAATACGTTTAGGAAGTCACGAATTCACCTCTCCTTATTCATGAAGCAGTGGACAGCAACAGATGTGGACACATGCATTGTGCAGCGTAGTCAGTCGCACAATAGTAGGATGAGAAGTCATGCGAAGTGAGGAGAATTCCTCCAGTGAAGGGCAGTGACATCAGTCTCATCATATCCCATTAACTGTATATAAGTGGAAAATACTTATTTTTATATGTCACCTTGTGCCTAGTTCATGTTTAATAGTAGAATAATTTAGTTGCAGTCGCCATTGTTACTTTTGAATGAATAGTTGCCTTACACAACACTGGAGCCCTGCCATCAACCCTTCAATTTACCACTCTGATCTGGCCAAGGAAAACAGGTGAATTCGGAGCAGTACACCCTGCAGAATCCACTCCTTCGACAGACTCCGCAAAATTGATGAGAAGAGCTCCATAAGTCTGCGACTGGAGTAAGCGTCAGAATTGGTTGCGAATTCGTCACATTGCAGAGATTGTTGGAGAAGCCGTGAAAGGATGCAAATATGGCCATTTATGCTACAGTTTGGACTTTAATAAATGACCCCAAGGTGTTTGGAACCCTGTAAATATATTTTACTACCTACTTCCCAGGTTGTATTTTATAGCTAGGATTTTCATAAATCACTCTGTCCCCTGTTTGCTTCATTATATTCATTTAGTTGCTACAGAGCCAGCCCAAGGGGTAGGCAGCCACCTGGGACACTGTGGAGGGTGGTGCTATTGGTGTTCGCCTTCCTCCTTTTCCTGTCACTGCTTACCTCTACCCTGGCTTGGCTATGTCTATTAGAGAGATTAGCACTACAGTTATCCTCCCCCCTGCGCTGCCTTTTACTTCCTGTGTATGTCGGCCCTAACACTTGAGACCCTGCTCTAGGTACCTGATTTACATACAAGGTACCTGGGTACCCTACACCCTCTGCATTCCTGTTGGTGATAGCCACCCTTCTGTAGCTTAGGGCTAACTATCACTTTCTGGAGTGATCTAACATTGGATCTCTGCTATCTGCAGCTTCCTACAGACACGTTCTACCCTCCTGGTAGAGGCCCTGGAGCCCAAAGACCCAGTCACTTCCTGGACAATAGCTTTTACCACCTTTGGAGAAACACCTCCCAGCAATGACATATAAATTACACATTCTTTTAACAATTAATGACTTACTCTACTAGTTTCACTAGATGGAGATATTACCATATTCTTAGTACAATATCTATTTAGCACATACATATTGCTAAGTTACTCTTCATATGTTAGATTAGTTCTTAATTTCCTGTCCTTTACTTTTAGATTCGACAAATATATATTCAGAGTTTTTGTCCCTAAGTGTTACACACATGCAGGAACCAGGGTACATTGAGCATGTGCAATTTGTTTAGTTCAGAATAAAATGGAGAGGCAGAGTATAGGAATGGGTTCTCACTCTAATTGGGCTATTACTGTCCTAAAGATATATTTGGGCAAGTGAAATTAGACCTTTGCATCAAATTGATTAGTTTATGCAAAAATATTACTAGGCTTTACTACTTTAATGTCAGTAATATTATACTGTAGTAGTAGGTGCCAGAGATACAGGATGG
Source organism: Pipa parva (assembly GCA_019650415.1). Classification (NCBI taxonomy): domain Eukaryota; kingdom Metazoa; phylum Chordata; class Amphibia; order Anura; family Pipidae; genus Pipa; species Pipa parva. Next base: position 4,586 of record WMED01000417.1, read on the forward strand.
GTTAAAGCTGGGATACACTAATCTTTCAGATTATATAGGCATTTGGAGCACCTTTAGTTTCTTTTATTTTAAGAACAGTTTATCACCAACAGTTATTTGCCTATTTGTAACTGTTAAAAAAATTATGTTTTGTAGAATATATCATTAACTAATTTCTGTCTTTTTCAATTAAACAGACTCTTTTAAAAAAAAAAAAAAAGAAAAAAAAAAGCTCTATATCTCCCTCTCATCTGCTTCCTCTTCAGCAGTTCAGCAAATTGCCTGAATGTCTTTAGAATTCTGAATAATCAGTCAGAATCCTGCAGGTGTGTGATGTGTCTAAGTTACCACACACCTATTTCTTTTTGTCTGCTTTTGTCAGAATTCTTAAGCCTGTGCATCAAGCCAATGTTATTAGATTCCCGACTTACTGAAGAGTAGGTAGGTGAGAAGAAAGGATTTATCAAATTCAGTAAACTTTTCTCCTGGTGTGCCAAGGTTGAAAATATCAATATTGCTTTTTTATCCCTGAAAAGTGTTTGCCTGGTTGAAGGTGGTGAAAACCCTTTATTCCCTATGGAGATGGTGTAGAACATTTTTTTCTAAGTCCCCATCGAAAAGATCAGTGATATCATTATAGATGGAAAAGGAGCTCCATTGAAAAGTAATGTTAAGTGTAGTGGTATTGTATTTATTCATTTTTATATAGCGCTACTATATTATGCAGCACTTTGCAGAGATTAGTCATTCACTTCAGTCCCTGCCCTGTGGAGCTTACAATCTAGTTTGCCTATTCAGTCACACACAGATGTATGTTTTTGGATTGTGGGTTTCACAGGTGCAGGGAGAACATATAAACTCCACGCAAATGATGTCTAGGGTGGAATTGAACCCTGAACCCAGTGCTGGAAGGTAGCAGTGCCAACCACTGATCAACCTCATTCCCCATCAATATTTATCAATATCGATCTTTTTCAATTTCAGTACATTTTATTTGGCATTACGTAGTTTGAGGGAAATTAAAAATGCAGCAAAAAGAAAAAATAGTGATAACGCAGGGAGAAACGGCGGTACAGATCGAATTCTCGGGAAAAGGTTGAAATGACCTTGATAAATATCCCCGCTTAGATGGGAAAATTACTGCTGTGGACTGAACTGTTCCAGTTCTATGCTCACTGAACCTAAAGTGACTTTATAGCAGACTGTAATGTTCATTTAATATTGAAGCTTTGATGGAAGATTATCATTAAATTATTAGTATGAGTATTAAAAATAAATCCTCAATCGCTTGCAGGCGTCTCTAGGTACAATTCACAAAGACATTAGAACATAAACAAATAAAGTAAATGAAGTGAAATAACACTTAACCACAAATAAAGATGGCATTACACAGCTCACCTCATGCACAGCCAAGTGTAATCATTTTGATAAGCAAGAAATTCTCAGTGGTAAATCAGATGCTGGTTCATATGCTAGACATGGTTGTTACGTATTAACACTGGAATAAAGATCAGACGTGACTGGCATTGACAGAATGGCTAGAAATGAATATGGACAGATTATATTTTTCCTTTCTGCCACTCTGATCATTTTGGACTTCAGAACTTTGAAGGCAGAAAAGTCTTTATTACGGTGTCATAGTGAGTTCTAATCCTATTGATGGGAAGATTCAGAGCTACAGAGTCTTTCAGACATACTAGTTTACCTGACAAAACATAATGAAATTGAAAATAAGAAAATAAAGGACAAGGAGACTAAGATACTATGTGGTATTATTACACATTGAAAAATATTTCCCTATATCTTGGATCAAAGTCATCATTGCAATTACAAATTTCATCAGTGGGTTTACTTATGTTACATTTTACTCTTGACATCATAAATGTAACTAATATCAAAATAAAAACTCTGCACACTACAAAGAACAGCTGTGAATTATCCAGAAATTATTTCATATAAAGCCTGGAACCTTATTCAAGATGTGTATATTATGACAGTTCCCCTTTTAGAGAATTCCTGAGAAGTCAATGAAAACAGTCAAATCATTGCAGCCTTGTTGTGTAATATTGTAACTGCATACGTTCACTACAATTCACATAGAAATACATACCATTATTGTGATGTGTAATGACCATGTGTTCTTTGTTGCGGATTATGGTATTGGTACTAACAGTGCTTTTTTTTTGCTGGTACGCACCGTTACGGAGTACCGGAAAATCTGAAGACTTACATTTTTTGCTGACATAATAAAGTTCAGAAAGTGACAAATCAGAGCATGACACGACACAAATTTGGCACAATGGGTACGTGTGCTTGACCAGACACAGTGGCCATATGATATCCAGGAACAATTAACATTCGGAGAGCAGGAAGTTAGAAACTTGTGTTAAAATTTCAGCTTGCAGAAAGAGACGTCATTTGCGGATTTGTGAATACCTGATCGAGAGAAAGTGCTCTGAGAAAATGGTGCCACTGCAACATGCACTCTGTACCATTGCTATTTTCTCCAGTGAATACAAACGGGGATTTTCGCAAATGAACCTGATCGCGACCCCATCCTGTGCATTGTTGCTGACAAAGACTATTTCTTCGCTGCTTTTTGTCAGGCTAGTTGGGCCACCTTTGAAGCTGTTTGATCCAACAAAGTACGTTGACTCTTGTATACTTCGAGGTTGGCGATCAGCCATTGACAGAAACAGTAAAGAACGAACTCGAAACGTCGTGGCTGATGAAAATTTGGTTGAAATTTGGCGTTTCTTATAGAATACAGCCTAGGTAAATAGGTTAAGAAATACGAAAACCATATTTTGCAAGTGAAAAAAACTTTATACATTATTAGTCATTTTTTATTTTTCTTTTGCAATCTGAATTACATAGTTTTTGATTGAAATGAGCGTACAGACTACAGTACTGAAAATTGAGAAATTAATCAGAAATGTGTACTGGCAAATATTTTTTTACAAAAAAACACTGGGTACTGATTATACCTGACTAAACCCAAAAAAGCTAATGTAAATATCCCCTTTTTTTATTGAAATAAACTAAGATGCTGCCTTGTAGTGCCGCAAGAAAATAAGCACATGTAACAGCTTAGCGCCACCTGCAGGCAAGGAGGTTTTTTTTTGAGAAAACAGAAGTACTTTGCTCAGATTAATGTCATCCCAATAACTGTGCAATGCCTTTTTAAATAGAACAAGAAAATATTTTTTTGTACAGAAATGTAAGTACACTTAATATTTATGAGGGAGGTACTCATAATCAAATCGTAATCAATCATAATGAAATCAAATCTTCACCTGGTGATTCTGTAGCCATACCAATTTTTCCAGATGTTTTTCACCTTTATTGGACTGATGTCAACATACAAATCAAACATTATTTTGCAATCAAATATTTGTGCAGTATTACACAGAATAAGATTGCTCCAACTTTTCCAAAAAAATGTGAAATGTCCAGACAACCCATAGCTTCTCTACTTTCACACACAATCAAACTGGAATGAATGTAGAGGAGTTAAATGTTTTAACTGCTGCTACTTTTCCTTAAAGTATCAACAATCAAAAAGCCTTGAGTTCCATCCTGCTTGGATGTGTTTATGTTAATAATAATAATTATAAATTTACACAGTGATCAGAAAATTAAGGGGACACTAAAGAAAAATGCCTCTGTATAGCTTATCCTAACTTGAAACAGAATAATTAACCACACCCAAATATAATTTTAACTTAGCTCCAGATATCAGTCTTTACACAGAATCAATTTTCTGATTTTAGTATGTAGCCCCCATCTGCCCCCAGAGTGCTGCTTGTTTCTGAGCATGCCCTACTAAATATTCCTTGCAGTTAACAAAGTTTCCTTATGGCAATTCTTCTTGCAAAAAGTAGAGTGCATATTAGAGCAACCATTTAATATTTCTGCCATTATTAGTTTGTTTTTTTCAAGTTCCAGCTTTTTGTTATACCTCAAACAGCACTATGGAATTATTTGTATGTATTTATATTATAGCATGTTGTTTGATTGCTCTTGAACAGTAATAAATACTTTAATTTATTTGTCCAGATGGCATCAGGGAGTCTTCTACATCTTGGTGAAGAAACTGACAAATTAAAAGGAAGAAACCGAGAATCTATATTACTTCTACTCCACCTTGTAAGTAATACTCAGCTTTAATTTTGGGTGTAAGCTCTTATTGTATGTGCTTATCTGGTTTATATGCAAATATATTTGAAGAGGGCTGGCCTACAGTAATCAATAGCCAACAGTTGAGTTTGAATTTTTGTAGGGTAGACTAACCTGTACTAAATCAACCAATCAGAGCCTAAGAACAAAACCATTTGAAAATTAAAAAATAATCTATATTTGTAGTACATACACTATATCTACAGTATATGGAACAATGTTCATACATGTAACATATTCAAGATTAACAGACTTGTAAAAAGTATTAATTGAGCCAACCAAAATATATGGGGGCATATCTACTAAGACCTATTCGATCATATCGATTGATTTCACCCACTTTCACTGTCAATTTTTGTTACCCTGTACTTTTCAGTTCCCATGATTTACAAAATATCGATAAAAATGTTTCCCCATCGAAATAAATCGTTAACAGGGGAAACTTTGCAATGCTTTTCTATGAGGATTCCTTCCATTACAGATCGATATTGATATCGATGTCTTTTTTCAATGGGGAAATATTTTGGACTTAGGCTAAATGACAGGACCAACTCCATAGGGAATAATGGGTTTATGCCAGCCGGAGGGTGGAGAATTCTTTTTGGAGATAAAATGGTTTTTGAACAGTTTAGTAAATAGGAGAAAACAACAATATTGTTAAATATAAGCTTTTTTTTTGTCCTGGTTTACTAGTCGAAAAACCTGTTCAACTTTAGTAAATGTGCCCCAAGGTTTGTAGCTTATTTTTTAATCTCATGTGCAATTTGTGGAACAATGAAACATGGGGAAAATAAAATTATTTAGTAATTGAATTATGTAACAATATAACTTCAAATCGTTATTTGTGAATTCCAGTGCACTGCACCTGCTCAATATTCTACTGGTAAAAATGTTCCTGTAAGGTATAATGATAAATAAATCTTCCCACGTTCTACTTTATTCTTAGGCAACTTTCATTGATGTTTATGTGGATTAAAATGTCTCCGACATGGCTCTTAAGATCAGTAACGTGGCGGATATTATATTTTGTTATGTTAAAAAACTCATGCCATCTTCAGGTTCAGTGAATTTTTTCAAATCAAATCCATGTAATATATTTTAAATATAAAAAAAAGTTATTTGTAATTTATCGAAATAAATAGAAAAAACAGCCTTTAACGATTAGTTACTGCTGCAATAATCCTTATCACAGTGGTAACTAAAGTGTTAAATGGTATACTTGCCTGCTATGGCTGTAGCACTATTCTTCCATAGGGTGGGGGCCTGCGGGCATGTTAAAACCAAATGAAGGAGTCCCTGGGACCCCTATGCCTCCACCCTGCCTCAGTACTAGGCAGTATGGGGGGATCACAAACGATAGGGAGCTGCTCTTCTTCTTCCCCTTCCCCTTACATCAATTTTACTGTGGGGTAGGGGGGCTTAATTACTTAAAATAGGGGTCCCTGGGATATCTTTTCCCCCCACTCACACCAACTGCTATACAAGGTATGTGGATTGCTACTAGGAGGGGGTCCCGCTGGGCAGGGGTCTCTTACCTAGAGAAGGCCAATTGCTGAGGGGTTGGAGGCCCTAACCTAACTATGGCTCTACCTAAGTCTCTCACCCCTACCTAACCATGGGTGAAAGGTCTTGTCCTTCAAGGACAATTAGCACCATAAAAAATAAAGAATTGTCATTTGATTTGACTAATTGCTCTTTCAGAACAGCACCCATAAATGTTATTATTGATTATTGAATTGTATTGCCTTATGTTTGATTTCCTCTCAAATGATAGCAGCCATGTTGAATGTGCTGTTTAAAACATACATTACCAAGTTCCATTGTTTTCTGTGGAACATAGATAATACATATACAGGAACGTGGCTCATTTATGAAATAAATAAATATATTTTCAACTTGAAAAAATAGAGTTTAGAATTTTTTGAAGCACTGCCTGAATATATGGAAACTATAAATTCATTTTAAGGCATTTTCATGTTTGGTGTTACGGTCTATTCTCGACTCATTTCTAAGGTGACACCAACCAGGCAGCATTTATCAGATGATATTCCTCCTGTGCAGCTATAGCAGTTAGTCTCCTCAAAAACTACATGTTGGAGGTTCAAACATAAGAACTGATTGTAATGCGTAGACTACAGAGTAATGGCTGGGTGTACTGAGGGGTTAATAGATAAAAAAAATGTTTGATCAAGTTGCGGGTGTTTTGTATTGTTACCCATAGGTATAATCCTCTTTTAAATGTTATTGATAACATTCTTAGTGATCGTTAACGCTTTTAGTGATATACCAATATAATACATATTTTTTGTTGCCCTGCACAATATTTTCATTTATAATTTAAAGACTTTACCTAGCCGAGAATATTTGCAACATACATCGATTTAATGAATTTTTGTATCAAAATATTGAAGGGCAACTGAAACTCCACTTTACTTTTACTTAGAATCAAATAACAACATGAGTATCTTATATTTGAAAGCGGAAATAGCAGGGCTTGATCCCTAACATACAATTCATTACACCTGATTGATTTAGTTTGTAATACACCCCCCCCCCCCCGCAACTTGTACCTATTTAAACCGTGCATTTGAACCATTTTAACTGCCATGAATAAGCGCCTACAGCGCGAAACGCGTAGGCTGTGTGTCTTTTGATTTTATATGTCATTATTTTAATGTATACCTAATAAAAGAAGATACGTTTTATCATACATATGGAGTGCCGGAGTGAATCTACTTTGTACTGAGGGGTTGTTCTATTCCCTTTTCTCATTAAAATAAATGATGAAGCCAAAGTTTTAATATTTGTACCATCTCTATAATGTGGTTTATAGATTGTGTGTTTTTCTTTCTCTTTATCATTTTGAGAAGAAGTAAGAAGGGAAACATTTTGATAAATTATTGGATGCTATTGGAAAGATTAATTTTTGAAATCTTGTTTAGCCACAGATTATTTACCCTAATTTCTCATTATTCTTTGACTATGAATCTGAGATGTGCTCAGGCTGTGTTTGCATCTTTGTGATTGGTTATGAGTAAGTTTTGGGTGTGGTATTTGAGGATTACATTGTCCACAGACATACAGCCAGTTCCACAAACTGGAGCCCCTTGGTTTTTTGTTTTTTTTATTATTGAGTTTTAAATTTTTAAATGATAAATATAATATAACGAAAATGTATTTTACTTATTCTTAACCATAAAAATATAATTCTTCAATTTATCTGAGGCTGTGCTTCTACCTTTCTAAAAAAGCAATTTGGTAGTAAAGCTCTTCCTCCCGTCCCCCCAAGTCTGAATAAGCATTTAACTATCTCTGCTTCTAACATAACCTTTATATTTTTTGTATGTTTTTTTCTATTTTGCAAACAATGGCTTGAAACAGAGAAGGATCTTATAGCCCTAGATATTGTAAAGACACAATGTTGTTAAGCAAAGCCTCTTCTTTCTACAGCTCCCTTGGCTCCAATTAGCAACTCGGTATGGCCTCTGGAGTGAAAAGATGAGCTGCAAAAACATGGAATTAGTTTTGCATTGTTTTTATTAATTATTATTTTAAATAGCTCATAATTACAGCACCCCACTGTATGTGTGATGTGTAGTAAAGGTAACATAATATGTTTCTTTCAACAATGAGGACCACAGTGAACCACATGGTTCCTGCAAATGTGCCTTATCTTTACAGTACATTAAACTACATTAAGTGGCTTCTGCAGTTATCTTGAGGCCAGGAAGGGGTCATGCTCCCATTACAGCAAATGTTGTGACAGAGAATGCAGCCAGAAGATGAAACTACAGGCTGAATTGTTTTCTCACAGCTCATTTTTATGATATTGGAAGCATGGTAATAACGTTAAGGGTAACTGGGGGCTTTAGAAGGCAGTTGTGCCTATATAGCTCCAGAACTTGTTTAGCTTAGTTAGACGCCTGTATTTTAGGGGAGGTAGGCATAGTGGTTAACTGACTGGTAATGTGGTTAGTGATTAACTGAATATCTGACATCCTGATCAATCTCTGTATGACTAGATCTTAAAGGAGAACTAAAGATTCTTTTCTCCATTGGCGAGTCTTAAGGTGCGGAGGGGGGAAATGATTGCACATCGCCTCCTTCGCTTCACGGCTAAATTCTGCTTCAAGATTTCCCTCATCTGTATTTCTTATGTTCCAGTGCTGTGAACCTCTTTAGGTTTGTGCCCCTCCTCTTCAACATCGACGCAATCAGAAACAGTTTGAGCATGCGCAGAAGAAAAAAAATAGCCGATGTGGAAGAGGAGGCTTAACCAGAAGAACATTGTGACCCTAAAAAAGAAAAAAAGATAATAGGTGAAATCTTGAAACAGTTTGCACTGGAGCGACGGAGGTGATCAAAAAGCATTTGCTCCCTTAAGAATCACCCCTGAACAAAAATGAGCTTAAGTTCTCCTTTAATCTGGCTCCACACACATAATTTCCTTCAGTCACATTCACATATTTCAATGGATCATACATGTTAGCAATTTCTGACATTTTAGCCAGCAAGTTGTATTTGCTACTGCAATGTTCAGTAAATGGATTTGGCCTTTTTAATAATCCCTGGCACTGCACTGTGTGTTATGCTCCATTTCCTTGCTTAGGTCCACAAGAGAATTCACAGTTGCATTACATAATGAGACATAGCTGCAGGCTGCAGAATGTAGAGATGGGCACTGAGACAAACTAAAATATCTGAAAAACTAAAATAAACACATAAAATATATATTATAGAAGTCCCTGTACAGCCACTTCAAAATAAAAAAGTTACTCTTCATACACAAAAATGTGTAACATTATTCTAAGGGACCCACAATTCCAAGCAGTCACACTAAAGAGGCAGTGGTCATTTACTTATGTATCCACCCATGTTTGCACAAAATCAAGGCATAGGTGCCACTTACCAGTTGTGGATACAAACGTAATCTTGCTATTTTGTGCAGTCAGGCTGCTCTAGTGCTGATCTAGGTTGTCTTTCGTTGGACATTTTTCTGGTTTATCTTTACCCCGCTGAATCTCTCTGCAGCTACTTTTGTGTGGTTTATTTTTACCTGATCCAGAATTCTGTTCTACTGCCCCAGTACTGTGTTGGTTTCTGCATTGACCTGTTACCGCTAGTAGTGGGGGTTAAACTGAGGGTGGAAAACTGGGAGATTCCTTGGAACAAAGTCTATACCCCATTGCAGGGTTTAAGGGTAAAGACTGGAAACTCCATGGACTCTGCACTCTAGGATTAACCAGTACCAACCACAAAGTCATAAGTGATTCAACTTTTCAGTCCTGTGTTTGCATAACATTGAGGAATTTAAAAGATATTTTTACCTGTACTATGTGGGAGTGGGAATAATCTTTTTTTTCTGCTGTTGCTGGTCCTTTATGTATAAACATGTGTCAGTTGTAGGAAATAGTGGATATTTGGTCTTCCTCTTGGAGGGCATATGTTGCAGACTGGTTTTCTCTTTAGCATTAAGACATAAATAAAGTGATATCCAGGTGCAGTCACTTCAGCCAAGTTACTGATGCAGCCAGGTGGCTATTATGACCTTTCCAAATCACTATATCCTAATATAACTCTCTTCAATGTCCCCAATAATAACAAAAAAACAGAACTATTATGACATAGAAGCCAGGTAGTTTACATTAACCTTAAAGCTACATGTTACGTTTTTCATTGATTTAGGTGCATTGGTTTTTGCATAGTGCCAGTGACAATCTTGCCTAATGTTTCTAACTGAAGAACCTGTGTTCCTAATCCAATAGACCTTGTTTTGTATTTGAGCAGGAACACATCAGTTTAATCAGAGAGTACCACAGACAGATGCCACCCTGAAAGTGTAAAGCTGGTCACCCCTGTCAGCTGGTATCTCTGTTATTTATTAAAACAGACATTTGATACTCATAATGCACACAATCAGTAGAAATGTTTATCTTTTTACAAACAAAAATGTTTTATTTAGTGATCCATTTCTGCCTGTGGATTATTTTGAGAATGCAAACTTGATATCTCTTGAATTTTTTACATTCCTCATTTTTTCCTGTGTCCTTTTGTCTCCATTGCACTTTTGCCATCTTTGATGCTTTTCTCATTTCTCCAACGCTAGCTGAATTTATATTCGGGAAATGCACCCAGATTTGCAGGCAAAAGCAATTTAAATGCAAATATTTCCAGAGGGCTGGAGCTTCTAATGAGAGTGGACAGCACTGATACAGGAGGAGGGTGTACAAGTTAGGAACTAATGTGTCAGCCCCCATTTTCATGCTTTGGAGATTTGTAACAGGCGGAAGGGTCCTTAATCTTCACTGCCACAGGGCTTAAATGTATTTCAGAGCAATGGGCCATCAATACATTTCATTATTAGGAAAAGGGGTTGATAAAGAGTATGCCAGATATCTAATATATGTAGGTGGATTAGCACACGTACTCATCAGATTCAGTATGATGGGAAATATTAACCTGTTTTCTTCCAGAAGGGAAATTTTCTACAGTAGTTTGTGGATGGAAACAGACTTTAGATCACCGAGAAAAACAAGCACAATATAGAAATAGTTGTTCCTGGCACACTTATTTGGAGTGGGTAGTGGTGGAGTAGCACATTCTCTTGTCATGGTGGAGAGGAGTGGCAGGGCATTGGTGTGGTAGAGCAGCTGGGATCCCTGAGAGTGCAAGCCCAGTTCTGGTCATGACTACATCAACCTTAGTATGTCAAATCTTGACTCTCTAGCTGTTGTTGGACTATGATAATTCCAAGTAACCCAGCAAGAGCCAAAGGCAATAGATTAAGGAAGAGAGTTTGTTTTGTCACATGATTCCCAGACATGTGCTTGTCCCAGAATGAGGGAACAATTTATCAATTGCAAATAACAGTGTTTTACCTATTTACATTAATGTCTAACTAAGGTAACAGTTTGGAAATTTAATTTAAGAAAGCTCATTTCACCACGACAAAATCATTGCTCCAATACAAAGACTGGAATGATACGTTGACAAATAAAAATACTAAATCAAAATGGATCTCTCTCATACACTATTAGAGTACTACTGTGCTCAGTATATTCTCATAACAAACAAAATACAAATACTCAGATTACATATCTTTATTTACAAGAAATAGAAAAGGAGAAAATGACATTGATAGTGTATAAGAGAGTGGGATAGAAAAGTCATTTACAAACTACAGAGAGAGCAAGTGCTAAAAAGCAGTGAAATTCCAAAATGAGGAGCAAGTTTCCATAGAAAGCAAGGTCAGCTTCTCAAAATGTTTTTTTTTAAGTATTAATAATAAAAAGATTAAGGCAATTATGATTAATTCATACTTTCTCTCCTGCATTTATAATTAAACATAGTTCTGAATTGGGAAAGTATAGACCTGTATGCTTAACATCTGTGGTGGGAAAGATAAATGTTAGTCTCAAAGGCAGTTAAAAATGTGCTTTATGGGTCTAAATTTACTAATTTATACTTTATTTCCTTTCTCCAGCCAATGCCAATGGCTAATGCAAGTTACTGTTTTCCACTGCAAAGACTTTGCTGGAAATATAAATGACTTTGTGAAGCATGAATCCTGGACATGACAAAACGGATAGTGTGTCCTTGCCATAAAAGTCAAAAGTGCTATTTGTACACCTCTAGTGGAGACTCCGCGGGCCTCATTGTCAAAAGTCCGAATAGTTGCGTAGAGGTCTGAATTCACATCTATTCACCACTTCCCCATGTTCACTTATTGAATAAACTCTGGGAAGTGGCAAATATGTGACCAATTTGGGTGTCTTTGATACTAATAATGCACTTAGTATCTCTCTTCACATCTCTTTTTGTGCACGTGCACAGGTACATCTACTATTGACTAAACTGTGGAGTGTGTTGTAGGTGTGAATGCGACTTGGTGAACTGCTCCAAATTCACATGTTTGATTTCATAATTTCAAAGTGGCAAATTGGGGATTGATGGCAGAGTGTAAGATGACTATTCATTCAAAAGTAACATATTGGTGACAACAAGATCTAAGAAATAGATCTTTCTTAGATCTTGCTGAGATAGAAATAGATAGAATATTCACATCATACAGTTAGTGGGATATGGTGAGACTGATGTCACTGCCTTTCACTTGTCGAATTCACTTCACTTTGCATGACTTCTGATCCTACTTCTATCCAGTTGTAGCGAGGTGTATTTTGACAATGAATTCACCCTTTTGACAATGAAGCCCTCCATGTTTACTAAGCAAGTATGGGTCTCTGGGGAAACCTTCAAGTTCTCTGGCCTTACTCTTACCAAAGTAATTCAAATACATATCCAACCAAACCCCCAATCCTTTCTTCTGGGTCTACCAATCAGAAAACTGAGATCTAAATCAGAGAATAAATTAGCCACACATATTTTGACAGCGGCTAGAACACTACTTGCAGCTTCCTGGAAAAAATCAGAACTACCAGACACCCAAACACTAATCAGGAAGGTAGAATGGATCAAAGCAATGGAAATTATTACAGACCATATCAGACAGAATGCTTATGAGGTGGAACTGTTATGGCTCCAGTGGAATATCTATTTAGAACAACACAGAAATAATTAACGTAGAGGTTACTATCAATATAAATAAATGTCAACCGAAATGTTATTAATTCAATATTGTGAAATCTACTTTATGTGTAATAATTATATATTGACAATGTTCAATTAAAGTCTATAACTGTACCACAAATTGAATAACCAATAAAATATTGATTACAAGTTCTCTGGCCTGAGACAGACCCATATAGCTCTACCCTATTATGTCCATAGTCAAGCCCATCCCCATCCTCTCCTCACCTAATTCCCACCCTGTTCGGACTCAAAATCAACCAGATTTTCCCCAATACAAAGGCCTGCCCCGAATGTAATATAATTTATTAAACCAAGCTTCCCCCCAATGAAAAAGAGCTGATCTCTAGGCCATAGAGCCCATTAAAGTGGGCATATGTCATTTGGGCCTGGTGCAAAATTAACACAAGATTTCACCCATAATGTCAATCATAAGCAAACATCATCATCTCCATTTGACAGATATTTGCTCTCATATCAGCATTTGTATTTTCTTGTTCTTACTGCAGATTTTTACATGGAACACACAAATCTTTCATTGACATTCCCTTAATCTATTTGTCACTAGAGAATCGATCTTAAGGAATGTACTCTGCTATTATAGATCACAATCACTGTCAGGATGTCAAATATCCTTACAATACTTATGTCTACACACATTTGCAAAATGTGTTTGTATTTATCTCACCACTTCTGCAGACACTTGGCTTCTAAATTTCTTAAATAAATGTTTAACACGACAATAATTCTGTTTGTACCAGATACAAAACAAGCTTCATCCACAAATGCAGAGCATGTAGTCAACAGCAAAATGCAGTTACCAGCAGAGGTCCTTCTTGTGTAAAAATGCCTTTTTATTTTGAAACCTGACAAATAATGCAGTCAGAATTTCTGCAAAACGGGTGATTAAGTTTCCATACAAATGTATATTTGGAAATTTTTTTTTTTTTTTAACTAAAGTATAGATTAGGCTATAGATGAGCGATTCCAGTCATCCATCCTAAAAGACTGAAACAGTCACTTGTTTTCTCGCTACCAACATAAGCAACCAGAATGCATGGTATCTGACCAGTAAGCCAATGACTGAACAAGCAGTGCTTTTGTTGAGGGTTGCAAATTATTATATACACAAATTGTGGTCTGTTATAACATCCCATAGATATCCCAGTAGGGGTCCCAAACCTGTTAATTCTTTAGAGCAGAACAATTACTGTAATCAAAGTGGCAGGTTGATCATTCTAAGCTGTCAGTCAATTCTATGACTGACAACTAGTTTGGTCTTAATTATCCAAAGTGGACAACCAGATCTGTGCATCTTTAGGTTCTTTAAGCTTTATTACCTCTCCTGCTCTACTACTTATTTATATATGTAGGGAATGTAAATGGTAATACTCCATTTCCTATGAGTATTATATATTTACAGTGTTTAATAAGTTGCATCTATCTAAATTGAGTTGTTACTCCCAGGGGTGTAGTAACAGTGCCACCTGCTGGAGTCCTGTATTATTTCAATATAGAAATATGATATCTCTCTGGGAATTTAGCTGGGAGGAGTAATTCAATGTATAAATAGTTCTGTTCTTAGTGGGTTGTGGTCCTCAGCTCCAGGCCTGGGTGCAGGTTGGAGTTTAGCTAAAGGCTCTCCATCACGCAGGGTAGAGATTTCCTACAGGCAGTCCAGAGTGTCTGAGTTCCTGTGTCGGACCCTTTGAGAGACAAGTTAAGCTTTGCCAGGATTAAGGAAAATCCAGTATACTCAAGGGAGGGTAACTATACTCCAAAATACCTTGTATGGAATAAGGATTTAATTTAAGAAGTGTATGAAGCTCTTGTAACCTATAGATACCTGTAAATAAATGGTTCCTGTTGTGTGCAAATAATCTCTGGCACCATTTATTGCAAAGAGGTACAGGCACTACTCCTATTTGTAAGCGGGGCTACTCCCCTGAGAGGACTGTCTGATGCTGTGGATGATTTCTCTGAATGGAGGGTTGTAATCGCTAGGAAGGGTTAAAAATTTCGCTGATATGTATGTTTGTACTTGTACAGTGACAATAAACTAATCCAATCTAAATAATGTTACATATATTTGATCTTCACGCTGCAGTGCAGTAAACAGAGACAAGCATTTAAAATTTCAGACAATATGTTTTGTGAATCAAAAGCACTGATGGCCAACCGTTTGAGCTCAGTGTGTCAAAATTCATCAAAAAACAGAACATAATAATAATTTTCAACACTTGACAGCATCAGTATTTAGAGGCTCTACTGAGAGCATAGCACGAATGGCACCATGACGTATGTCAGCAAAAACATCTTGGCGTGTCACCTCTGACACGTGTGTCATAGGTTAGCCATCACTGGTCTAGAGCTCTTAGAAGAATGTTATCACCAATGTCAATGCTTAACAACATTCAGGGGTGTGCATACCATAGAGAAATGGGATGCAGCTGCTACTGGTCACATGGGGGAAGAAGAGTCCCCAACCACCCCACTTCCAATCACTGCCTGGCAATTAGGATGATGTATCTTCATGATTCTACTTCACTTGTACTATGTTAAACACTTCTCCCATGTCTTTGTATCTTATTGCTGTTTTATAAATAAAAATACACATACATACATAAAGTTGGGTGGCCCAGTGCAGACTTTGCACTATGGCCATTGCTGAATTATACAAGGCAGTAATAATCAGACAATCTTGTTGTGACCAACCACTATTTAAAAGTGAACTCATGGCCTTCATTCTTCTACTTTTAGAATCTGAGTCATTCACCATGACAGAGTTATATTAAATTTGACATCAAGTAAAGTCAGTACAATAACTGAGTAGTACAAAAGTGTATAACGCCATATTTGTTGCAAGTTAAAGTGGTCTGAAAATAATATAAGGACAATATAAAAGTTTACAATATTCCATTCATGAGAACCTGTATGGGCTGGCGAAGGGTGAAACAATCGGCAAACAGCAATCAATGAGGTCCGCCATTCAAGTGACGTGGTTCAATTTCAGCATTCAAAAACACCATGGCAAAAATGTAATGAAAAATGTGTTTTATTTATTCAAAGTCATAAAAAACAAAACTATTCAAGATGCTTTATAAGCATTCCAAAGAACTTGAATGCTGAAATTGAACCACGTCACTTGAATGGCGGACCTCATTGATTAAAGGAGTCCTGAGGGACTGATACGCTGTTTCACAATTAAGATCTGGTGAGCATATAAGTTGAATAACTCAAGAAGAGTGTACACATTGTTTTGAAGTGTTATTTCACCTTCACACGCGGTGTTGGTATTTGGCATTTATTTCAATATCGTATCGAGGGATAAAGCACTATTAGGTGCGAACTGTTTTGCGCTTTCTCCACAGATATTTGAAGTTGAGCATTTGACTTGCAATAATCTATTTTGAATTATTGGGAAATACAAATCAGAGGTTTGCTCATAAACATATTCTTGTGCAGAAAAAAAGAAAAGACATGCAGGTTTATTTGATTAAAGATACTATACTGCAGCAAACATAAAACCAGCCTAAATCCTTACAATACTTAGTAGACATTCTTTCTATAACCTTTCCCTTTCAGCAAGCTGACAGCTTGATTATGTCACAGAACTTTCCAGTTCACAGAATTTCACTCCCATTGTTTTACGGTTCTACTTTCAGACAGATCTTAGGGGTCTTACCTGGTCCATTTAGCACGAAATAATCACTCGTGACTAGCAAATGCACACAGGATATCACCTGGTTCAAATTCCCATTTATAATCGCATTTGCTGATTTCAGCAGAATTTAATTTGAGTTTTTCTGTAAAACAAAGAACAACTTTGTTTTTTTTCTCTCAGGGAGTGACAAATTGATCTCTTAGAGATATGATTCGTTTAATATAAGCCTGTCGTGATGATACTTTAGTTTAGTGGCAAGTTGTGTATCAGTACAGTATTTAGTATTTACAGGTATGGCGCTAGTTTGTTCTGTACAACTTTGTTTCTGTGTAAAAACTGTTGTTTGGGAAGTCTTTTGTGCAAAATGTTGTGCAGAACTTCATCGTTTTTTCTCCACTGAATAATAAATATGGCATTTTTTGAAATAAAAAAAAAAGAAACTTTTACATGAATGAAAGATTTGAGACTTAGGTTGTGGTGTAAACAACAACTGAAGCTCTTTTTATGATACAAACAGGTATAAGTACACTCTCTAACGGATACTCTGCCCTGCAGTTGCTAGTAGACAGAGTGCTTGATTGCTCTTCTAATCCTGCCCCTGCCAAGATGATACTGCTAATGAACAGGCATAGTTTACTACTTCTCTCCTCTGCATATGCTTCTGCTATTGTGCCCATGTGCAGAACTGAGCAGGAAATGACTATAGCCATGTGCACATCCTCTACTAGCAATTACAGGGCACCAGATTTCTTAATATCTTGGACAACATGTATCAGAGTGCTAAAATCTGATCTGTAACATAAAAATAGCTCTGATTTTTACAAGGTAGGTAATTAATAAAAATTAGATGATCTTCTTAATCCAAGGAACTTGCATGTAGGTGAGCAAACCCTTTAAATTGAAACTAAAGTCTAAGAAAAATTTAGGATATTTATTGTGTACCTTATCCATAGGGTTTATTGTACTATAGTAAAGTTGCACCAGCCCAACAATAGTGACTACTGATGGCCACAAAGGTGCTCATGAGAGTCTTTCTAATCTTGGTTAGTCATCTACCTTGGGCCAGTGTCCATATAAGTGGCTCATTCTGTATGCCTTAGAGAGTGGGATAAAATAGGTTACAACTGTCAATGAAATGTATCTTTGAGAACAGATAATCATACACTTTGGAGTACTATTTTAATCATTCTTTAATCTGGATCGTAAGAAATCTTCCATTTTATCTATTTAACAGAAATTAACTATACCCCACACACACACTGCAGAGCTGGGTTACTAATATGCTCTGATGCAGAGTTGCATACTATTGACTGCAATAGTTATTTGTCTAACTATGTAGTGTATATATCACCCACTCCCTCTATACTCTTATCCTATGTCATTTTAAAAGAGCAGTAATACCAAGATGTGAAAACATACCAGTTATTTTTTTCAGTATCTTTAAATATATTTTAGTAAAAGTGTGTAAATGTCTTACCATACTTTCTAGAATTCACTGCTGCTGCCTAAATTGTTGTGTGCATAAATGGCCAGGTTTGTAATTGCACTAAATTAACAAAAATAAATGAACTGAAAAGTTAACAACTTTCTCTAATAATTAATTATTAGCTATTAAACAGCTACTTAGCTGGTGCCTAACCTAACCTTGACAGTAGACATAAATTTAGCCCAAATTCACATCCTCTCAGGACTTCTCCAACTCTGCAATGTATGAAATGTCTATCCACTACTTCATGAACAAGGAGAAGTGAATTTGCATCTTCCTGATTGTGGTAACATGAACAGTCACAAAGTCACTATGCCAGATAAATTCACCCTTTAAAAAAATAACCCCCTAAGTGAGGGCCATGTATGCCAGACTGCGCTTCCCTTAGTAATACAGGGGGCATGGGATGCACTACAGCAGATTTACTACATTAATGCACAAATACAAAACAAAAGCTGTATTTACAAAGGAATAAATATTGCTCATTGAACACTAACTTTTTCCCATGGAGATTCATTAAGACACCAATGATTATACTTTAGCCAGAAATTAGCACTGTGACTATCTGTTGTAATTTTATGACATCCACAAAACAGGATTTGCCAAAATGTAAATGTCGTTTTTTTTCAGTTATCTTGAAATTTTTCATTGCTTATGTGGCTTCAATCATTTCTTAAGCGAAAAAATGTGAGATGAAAATGAAAAAAAAAAAACGTTCAAAATTACAATGAAATGCAGCAACATGATAGTTAAAGGACACAGAATTCTGCAAAATTATAATTATATAATAATCGAAAAGGAGAACAGTTCCCCTTTTATAAATAAATATATACAGTATATATATATATATATATATATATATATATATATATATATATATATATATATAAATCTTTCCATAGATTTTTATAGGGTAAAAATCAATTTCCAAACGTGACTTTTGACATGGCAATTAGAACTTTTTTTTTAATATATAATAAAATAACATTATTTCTAAGTGGTCAAAAAACCTTTTTAAACTTTCATAAATTTCCCCATAGTGTTTAAAGAGCTTTTTAATTCCCAGGCCACTATGAAAACTGGCAAATTATTTGCAATGAATTTAATATGTTTTTTTCCCCCTATCTGCCTGCTTAGATTTGCTGAAGGACCTCAATTAGTGGGCTAATTTTATGATGGCTTTTTCATTTCTCTCGCTCACTGCTGTGCACTGTCTGTGATAAAGATAATGAAGTCTGTTTTTTTTGTTTTTTTTAACCAGCAGCTCAATATTTATCACAGTGGGAATGAAAATGACCAAAGCTTTCTAAATCAATAAACATATTCTCCAAACCTATCTTTACTTATTTGTCTATACTAAAGCACTATAACTGTGATGTGCAATCAGCAACATTCAGAAGGAGGAGCAGTGGTTTCTTATTTGCCTATAGTCAGGGCCACAAGTAAGTGTGATGTATAATCGGACTGCCGATGTGTGATGTAGCCACATCATGTTCGGAACACGTACCAGATTACTGGGCTATAATCCTATGATGATTATTGTACACGGGAAAGAAAAATTCAATACTAAAATGCACCTATATGTGTTTTTTCTGCCCACTGAAATTAATAAGGTGAAATTTATTAAACTCGAAAAGTCCGCTCTAGATCTTTCCAAGTATACTGAGCAAGATCTCAAGAGACATTTTTAAATTTTAGACAATGCAGATCTCTTTACATTACTGGTATGGTTACCTTTCCATTGAAAATTTAACAAAATCGAGATTGAAAAACTCAAAAAATCTCGCAAGAACAATGCAACATCTCGCTTAATAAATTCAAAAAGACCTGAGAGCGGTCTTCCCAAGTTTCATAAATTTCGCCCATATATATGTTCTTGCTCAGTGCAGGCACAAGAACTAACATAGTTGTGTTGTATTAGGTTTATATCCTTTTTCTTCTAATTTGTTATTAAAGAATAAATTGCTTTATTCTGTTCTTGCTGCTTTTACTGTGAGGTGGTCCATTTAGAAGTTGAAACTTGTCTGCGGCAATATACTTACCAGGTGGCACTGCTCTATTGCAGTTGTAGGGGGACAGGGTGTTAGAAACCAAACAAATTTTTAGGAATCATTTAAACCACCCAAGTTTCATACAATTTTCAATTTCAAAGCCCTAACCATTTAGTCATTTCCAAAGTTTAAAAATGTTTTATATACTGTTTTTCTGTTCTTTTACATCCACATGACAGCAAACATTTTGCAAGGACCACATGTAAATGTGTTTGTTTGTTTTTTTCCATTATTATAAAAATAAGGACACAAAAATAAAACCTTTGTCAAAAAATCTAAACAAAACTAGAACACTAGATGGAACCAGAACCAAAACTAAAATGGGGTCTATACATGTCTACTCAACTATAAATCTGACTATATATATATATATAATGCATGTTTCATCAAATAATTACAAATAAATAAGATGTAAACAAAAATATTCCATCCAATGTTTAAATTGAATAATTTGAATACATCTTGTTTAATTCTTTTGTATGCAAAAGATACACAGGTATTAAGTAGCCCTTTGAAGTATAATGGTTGATGAAAGCTGATATCCACATTCTAACATCACATGCATATGACATCACAGTTGTGAAGGACTTCTTTCGAAAGGCTGTTGTGTTTTATTTACTTTTATCATTTACCATATTCTGTTTGTTCTTTCAGATTGTAGAGGAGTCTTCCTTCCTTACAGTGGACATGCTGGAATCCTGCTTTCCATATGTTCTTCTCCGCAATGCTTACCATGAAGTTCATAGAACTTTCCCAATTTTTACATCAGCTTAAATTCATCATTACCTTACCTTGTAATCACTTGGGAGTTTGCTGTAATGTTTCAGAGAATGTGTGACCCTGGAAAATGCCATATTAAATATGATCACTGTGAAGCATATACAGTATAATAGCAGCTCTGATTTAATGCCTGATGTGAATTTACTGTGAAATCTATCAAAGGGCTGTCTAATTGATCATCAGCCTAAATAAGCGCTCCACATACTTTCCATTTATCAGATAAATATTTTAAAGGAATCTGAAATAACACAAAATAGTTCCTCCGTGTGGAAAATAATGGACAGCATTACTCTTATTGTGTTAAAATGGGCAATAATTAATCCCGGTCCCTCAACCCTGGAAATAATCAAATTGTATTAGTCGATAACAGAATAATGACATCTGATTGGTTGATTCTGTAACTGTATAACTCCCTTTAATGCTAATTTTCCCAATAAATCAGCTACAAAATGGAGCACTTATAACATTTATTTAGGAGTTAATATTGTTTGCAGTGTCCCATAAAACCAACAGATGATTCTGTGCAATAAATGAAAAGGTACAGCTTCTCACCTTAGAGGACACCGAATATTTTAAGGTACTTTTGCAGCATAAAATAGATCTAACCAGATACTGTAGCCTAGTCAGCTTTTCACAGAAACACAAAAGTCTAAATAATATGCTTCACAACAAATTGAGTCTGCTGCTAATTAAAGATGCCTGTAGCCAAAATAAATTATCTCTATTCCGCAATGCCATTAAATGCTGAAAATGTAATTGTTTCTTATTTTTGACTGATTTTTCTGGGTTCTTTCTCTGCTGAGTGGCGAACAAACGAATGGAGTCTGGACATTTGGCTTTGGAAGACTCATTTATTAGGACTTAGCTGGACACAACCTTTTTTTATTGCATTATATACAACTATACCATGCCACAGCCTCTAGTATACCAGCACAATTAGGTGATGGCAGGACTCTAACCAACAAAGGCAGTCAGTTAATAACATGGCCACGATTAAGTTTAAACTCATGAAAGTTTAATATTGCTATACCAACAGTACCCACAATTCCCCATGGACTGCACTGCACCAAGTCAATAACTTTACTTCCTCCCCAACCTCAGTACTATGCTCACACCGTTTCATTAGAAAAAAAGAAAAGGTGGTTGTCCACAATTAAAAGGTACCAGTGACTCTTACTGTTGTTATAATAATTGTAATAATAATTTGCATGTGGACAAAGTGATATTTCACCTGACATTATGATAGATTCTTGTGTTTTTTCATACAAGTCCAGCTACAGTTCAGCCATTGCATAACATTAATTTACCTCTCGGATCAGATTATACTAAAATTTAGCATAACTTCAACCTTTTCTCTCATCTGAAAAAGCCCATAATATATTTTTTAGAAGGACTCAAAAATAAAAAGTAACATGTTTCACATCACATTATTATGCGTGACTATAATGTGTCCCTCTTTGTTCTTAATTTCCCATTGTAATACCTTCTAAGATGTACACTGATGGAGTTGAGAGATGCAGCAGGGGAGAAGAAGCCATCCCTTGTTAATGCATTCTGACAGAGAAAGATCTGAATCTAAAATGCCAAAAATGTAAATAATATTGTCCAACCATATCCTAAAAATTGATTTTTTAGAAAAACAATGGAAGATAGGATACGATAAAAAAAGAAATGTTACTAGATTATTGAAATACAGACAGATCTGTATACTATAGAACAAGACACTAATTTACTGATATAGTTGGCAACCATGGTAGAAACCCATGGGCCATATTAATCCAAAATAGTCCAAAGGTTTTCTGTATTTAAAAAGGCATCATTTGAAAAGTTTAAAATTCCCTGACTGTGCTTCATTTACCAGTAACGTTAATGGAAATAAAAGCATTTCTCCAGAGGTAGTACAGTTCCTTTTTCTATTGCTTATAGCAGCAGACTGTCAGACAATCTCGGATGTCACAGAAAAATACAATAATGTTTATACACAGATAGCGTTAAACTTTCACATGGAGTTCTATAGGGATATCATCATTTCTTTCTGACAGTCGTCGTGGGCATTAATACTGTTGTCAGGGGCACAGAGGGACAGTTATCATAAAAGGGGCCTATTCCGCTTTTGGCAGACATCATACAAATTGGCAGTTTTTTCTCTTGAGCATAATATAAAAGATAAAAACCAAATAACATGTTAGACGAACACACCTTGTCAATAAACTATTCAAATGTATAATGCATTCAAAAGAAGGATTAACTTTATAATCTAACTACAGTATTCCAGACTGTGAGAAGTAGCTTTTGCAGATGCAAAAATGATATTTTCCATTCAGAACATTTTTCAGTTCATATCAGTATCAATCACTTCTAATTTGAGGATTACTTGTACCATTTCAGGAAGTATATCAGGATACTGAAATCCAATAGAAAAGAAAAATCAAAGGAAATGTCTCAGGGTAATATCACACAGAGTAATTTGTCACTGTGATTTTTGGTGGCTAGAGACAAGTAACGTATAGGTGATACCTTTTATTGGCTAATGTAATAGATGGTGAACGCAAGTTTTCCAGACTACTTAGGCCTCTTCTTCAGACATGGAATGGAACAAAAAAGTTACACCATAGTCAAATGTTATCAGTTTAACATCCTGACATCAAAAAAATCACAGACTGAAACAAAGCAATGAAATCTAATCAATCCAACATCAAAGCCAAAAATAGTGAGATATTATCAGTGAAACAACATTGCAAAACTACAAAGTCACAAACCGGTACAGATGTGATCTGTTAGACTCCCATGTGGAGTATCGAACAGTTGTTAGAATGTGAATTACGGTAATGCAATAAAACAATCCATCACATTGCAGCACTGAGACAATTGTGGGAGAGGGTTAATTGAGCCTTTAGTCCATAGGTGTGAGGTGTGGGGACATTAGAGACTCTCAGTGGCTTCTGAAATGTAAAGTGTCTGTTCCTTAATCTGTAACTGGCAGTGTTGAAGCTGTGATGAGGCAAACATAGCTATGGTTTACAGTGGTGTTGGGTTATGAAGATAACTGTCAGACCATAGAGCTAGGGTGTCTTATATAATAAAGCCCCACTAAGGGATGATCAAACCACGTTACACATATTGCAAACCTGGCTCAGTTTGTGTGATTAATTTTGGGACTGGTCTAAGGCTTAAAAAGCAAAAAAAAGTCATGGTGAAATGCAGAGTGAGACCTTGCCTTGAGGTTTTTAGTAAGACAATCTTCTAAATACACTTTATCTGTTATATATAACAGCTGACATTTTGATAAAGCAAGGGCAAGTTACCGTATATAGTTACAGTTACCTTGTATAAGTTGATCTCATGTATAAGTCGAGGACAGTTTTTGGGCCAACAATTATGGAATTTGCTATGACCCATGGATAAGTCAAGAGTAAAACTTGGGGTTTTGTTAGCATAACATATTAAAGAATTGTTGTAAAAATACAAGATGGCAGTAAGATTCTATTTATTTCTGTCAGCTACAGTTTAGTGTGTGTTTTTCTTTAAGTGGCAGTCCCTGATTGCATGTGCTTCTGTGTGCTCCGGTCTGGCCCCAGTCTGTGAGAGTCTGCAATAGGTGGATGCTGTTAACAGGCTTGCCCAACTAACCCCCCCCCCCCCGGTGAGTTTATTCAGTGCTTGTGTGTGTGTATGTGTGCTGTAATTACTTACAGATTCGGGTCAGTGCCTCTGCTGCTGTGCTGTGTGTTTGTGTCTCAGCTCCAAGCAGCTCCCTCTAGCCTGCTGTTGATCGTTTTTTTTCCTCTCAAAACTAACCTCACTCATGTATATGTCGACTGTACTATTTTAAATGACTATTTTAACTAAAATTTTTTGACTTATACATGAGTATATACGGAAGACTAATGAAAGTCAGTAAGAGATTGACTGGGTTTCTACAACTGTGTATACTTGCACCTGTGTTAGTAAATAAAAAAACCTTAGCTTTATTCTACTGAATGGAAACATCCTTCCTTCCAATGATGTAATTGGCAAGTAAATAGTCAAACCTTTAGAACTGACAACACAAGTTAAATAGAATGTTAGTTACAGCTTAGAAATAGAAATCTGAGCATATAAGCTGCACTATAAGGTTTAGAGCTCAGTAGCAAGCTGTTTGCAAAATGTGAAAAGATGTGATATGCCTTCTCCTAAACGATACATCCAGGGATGCATCAACAATGGGTGCAGAAGAACCTGTCAAAATGAGCCTCAGTAGGCAAACAAAAAACTATCTGACAGCAAAGCACAAACATCAAAATAGAAAATAGTAGTTTGTGCCCAATTCAAATCCCCAAGTGCAAAACTACTCCTCTCACCCCACGTCACGATGCACTAAATTCATATGAAAGAGCAAATGGAGTAAAAGCACATAGCTTCAAAAAGTATAATTTATTCCACAACTAGGTACACGGCATGTTTCGAGCCAATGGCCCTTTATCAACTTGATAAAGGGCCATTGGCTTGAAACAAGTTGTTTAACTAGTTGTGGAATAAATTATACTTTTTTAAGCTAGATGCTTTTTCTCCATTTGCTGTTTCATAGCAAAGCATAAACACAAATTGCAGTATAATATGGTCAGTGAATAATTCCAAATGCAGGGATGAAAGGGACATCAGGCAACAGATGAGCAGTATCTGAGTATCTCCTTGCGGCTGTTAAAGGTGAAGACCAGGGGCCTCTTAGACTCAGTGTACCTTCACCAAACCCCAGAGTGGTACGGAGGATCCACTTTCAGTCCGTAACACAAGGAAACTCACTCATGTCCCTGCTTACCCTTCTCCTGCTGTCCTTACTAACAACTTCCTTTTGCTACCTATCTCACTTCCTCCTGCCTGCAAAACCTTAGCTGTCTGCATATTGGCTGCCTCTGATTATGTGCCCCTTCAGCTAGCTCCACTCTGAGGGGCCTCTTGTACGTTATTGATAATTGAATACATATATCATGCCCCCAAATTATGGAAAGACAAGAGAGTATAGGTGATACATTTTATCGGCTAATGGAATAGATGGTAAATGCAAGTTTTCGAGTCTCCTAAAGCCTTTTCATCAGGCCTGATTGAAGAGGCCTTAGGAGCCTTGAAAGCTTGCATTTACCATCTATTCCATTAGCCAATAAAAGGTATCACCTATACTCTCTTGTCTGCTTAAATCTATGGCTAACACAGTGCTACACTCTACTACCCCCAAATTATATAACACAACTTTACAATTCATAACTAGTTACTTTAACAATTTACAAGTACCCTTTGTTTCATGATTTATTGTCAGTTTAGTTTTTCATTTCCTGTTCTTTTACATGAAATATTTTTTAGTTCTATTGATATAGCGCATAATTTGCCTATTTATTTACAAAGAAATCCATAAACACTAACATTAATTGTCTTTTACAGCTGTCAGGAATAAATAGTGACACATTGCTTGCAGTACCATTTATCACATGAAATCATTTATGAAATGTCACATGTGAGTCAGTGAAAATACAGCAAGTTCATTAGTGAATTATAATGTGTTTTCATTATGTGACTTGAAAAGTGATTGAAGAAATGGTTAATATTTCTGAGTTCTGTGCACAGCATTTAAATTACAGAAAGTCCTAAGAAAGACATCTGTCTGTGCTGATATGAAGGGATAATGTACTGGGTTGATACAGTTTAACTAAAGCTACATATACAGTAGATCACAGGAGGCACAGCACTTAGATGGAGAAACGCTGACTGGACTAAACCTGATTAGCTAATAAGGATTTATTGCCAGGAACAGGAAAAATCAAGCCTTTTGATGTCACAAAGTCAACTCGAAGTCATCTTCCCAAGGATGGTATCAGAAAATAGTGTCAGACTTGTATTTAAGTGGTAATCATGCCAGTTCCTCAGATTCTATCCTGCATGATGTACTCAGCATATGTTGGCACTGAACCCCCATGACCTGCCATCTAGGCTGCTCTCCAATTTACAGCGGAATCCCATGCCTAATAGCTGGTATGGTGTCAGTTGCTTGGCAGTACTGCATCACTAGTTGCCTCTTCATATTGTTTGCAATTAATGACAGCAGTGGCGAAGACATATGCAGTTTCCTTCCAATGTGAACGAAGGGCACATATCATACCAGTGTTTATTCAACCGAGTGGTAATTCTGATGTTCTAGACATAAATAACTACACAGAGGGAGCACTGAAAAACAACATGTAACAGGGATGATTGCTATTCAAAGGGATAAGCAAACATTTATTCCCACGACTGATTCGTGACTGATTTGTATGAATTAATTACAAACTATATGATTTCGACTTAGTACTACAAATTATTTACCAGCACAAAGTTAATAAGCCAGTGGCATGCATCCAGTGGTTGTTAGGCAAAGTGTCAATGGGTTCATAAGTCAGGAACATTGTTACAATGTCAAATGAACAGCAACAAACTAGATGATAACAAAGTGTTAATATACAATGCGAAGTTACCAGCAATTAAAGAGTTAAAATGCCAGAGGATTGACAACCTCCCCATTATGGTTTTGGACTTCGTAACCCCACCCTGTGGGTTTTGTACAATGGAGTCCTATAGACTCTGTCTCTGACTTTTTTCTTCAGTGTGGTAGAGGGGTCCTTTTAGAAAAATATGAAGGGGTCTCTTGCATTATGACAATCAGATAAGTAAGCCCTAACTATTGTTTCTCCCACCTTTATATTTCCTCCCTTACTGGGCATAGGGGTTGAGGAGAATAAGCCTGCCCTGTGTATATCCTCCCACAGAAGCCACAGTACCATTATTTCATGGCTGGTGAAGGTTTGATGGATAGATATTAACAGTTTAACATGATATAACATATCTTAAACACACCTTGGCAGATGGTCCCAGAACTTTAAGCTGAAATAGCAAGACCTATCACCTCCTATCAGCCGCATACCACCGGCTCGATGGGAAACCAGCTTCCAACCAGGGACCCCATGTCCTATGTTAGCACATCCGTAACCATTAGATTAACTTCCTAGTTACCTAAGGCATATTACCTTAAACTCTTTTTCCTGACCCCATTTCTCAGGACCACCACCCTAAACGCTGTGATATAAATTCTTCCCAAGTGCCCCAATAAATAGGGTGGGAGGATGGTAAACTGCTTCCTCTCTGCTCCCACTCCTTCTGCACCCACCCGCTCACTACCCTCTTTCTCTCTCCATCCCTCCCAGTCATATCCGCCTTCCCCAATTGTTCCGGAATCCCTTTTTTAAGAGTGTCCTCATACATCTAAGATAAAAAATAAAAAATAAGAGGAAGAAGGGAGATGGTCCACACCCCCACACCCACCTACTATGTTTAATAACATTAAAAAAAACCTTGTTAATAAGGGGTTATTTCTGGAGGTAATACACTTATCACAGGTTGCTTCTGCTTACTTGACTTTTTTTTAACTTGACACTTTGGCTTTGTAAACACGCCTTTCAACCCTCCTCCCCCCCCCCACACACACACATTCATATTTCTAGACTTCTTGGCCAGATTGCACATTGCTTAGTGATAATACAGACTCTCAACTTTGGGAACCAATTCTCTCATCTTTATTTAAGGCAAGGCTTCATGTTTGCATGATTATTAGTACATTACTCTTAACAAACCATTAGGCAGGTTCCAGTCCTTCCCTGCCAGGTTTTTATTATTTATCCTTGTATATGGCAGTGATCTCTCAATAGCAGCTCCCTGTTAGATGTTTTTAAGTTGTACATGTGGAGGGTAAACTATCATTTCTATCTCTCATTAGTCTCGATTTCTCATTAGTTTCTATCTGATCTATAGAGATAGCTATTGTTCTGGTGTGCCAAAGTTAAAAACAGTATAGGAAAACTGTTGCTCTATTGCAGCTACTAAAAACTATATTTCTTGCATGGAACATGTGTATTGACTTGAGCAGTAAGAGATTATGGGTGTGCACAGTGCAGAGTTATGCTGCATTAAGTTACTTTTTGCTGTGAGAAGGTTTAAAAAGCTCCTGAATTTGTGCTGTTTGATCATTAAAAATAAACTGCTCTGTTGTCATGTTCCATTTAAAAGGCATCCCTGGCACCCTATCTTTATTGTACATGAAGCTTAAAGAAATTCCAGGTAGCAGGTTCCTGGGGCAGATGCCATAGGAAATTTAGGAAAAAAAGGGATCCTAATGTTACACTAGATTTTTGAATGTTAAGGATTTACAAGAGCCATGGCCCTAAAATGGAGCCATGTTTCCTATTCAGATAAAAGCAAATTAATTTATTTATTCTAATTTATTCTTTTTGATTGTATCCTTATCCTTAGTATACATACTCAAGTATGAGCCCCAGTGCAAAATCTGCAATGCCCACCCCAACATTGTAATTTTGCAAGTAATTTTCCAGCAGTTTGAGTGGGGCAGATATAGGCTTTCCCCCCATGGGCTCTGTTGCATGTGGTAGGGGAGGAAGTTTCTAACAAGGTTGTAATTTACAGTGTGTTCTGGTTCTTTGCCATGAATATTTTCACCTATAATAACTTTTATTCAAGGGTGTAATTAGGGACATTTATAGCATCAAGTGCCAGAGAGCACTTGTTCCCTTTCATTCCAACTTATTTCACTTTCACAGAATAAAACTCTAAATATGGTTTAAGGGTACGGCAAGTTAGGGGACCCTCTAGTGGTTCAAGAATTTACACACTTTGGGGTTTTTATCCTTACTACATGGACTGCAGGATTGGCAGGAAATTTTCCAGAGTAGAGGCAAGTACCAGACTTTCTTTCTGTTATTAACAT
The DNA here is from genome assembly GCA_019650415.1 of Pipa parva. NCBI lineage: Eukaryota > Metazoa > Chordata > Amphibia > Anura > Pipidae > Pipa > Pipa parva. The sequence continues at coordinate 34,093 of WMED01000417.1, forward strand.
GCAGCATCAATGAAAGGGAGACTCGGGCATATGTGATCCATAAAAGAGGTCACCTAGCTTTGACAGAAGTTGAGCTTGTTTATGTTTTCAATGAGTTTTCCTTATTGCCATATGTTACCTGTGTATTACAGCAAAGAATACTTGGCTGTAGCAAAATATATTTAAAAGCCCATGCTTCAGAATGCAATGCTGAGCCACTAAGCCCTCAAAAGCACCTATGTTATGCACAGCTTTGATCCCTGAATGAGAAATACTACCCTTATTGAAATGGTAATTGTTCCTCTGTGGGGAAGGGTGGCAAAATCCACTGAGGGTATTGTGTCAACAGGAACAAAGATTTCCTAGGTCTTAGCATAGCATCTAATCAGATGTTTTTTCTCATTAATGTAACTTAACTAGATCAATGACTACAAAGTCCCGATTGGTTGCTATGGGTTTCTGGACCTCCTTTTTCTGTTTTGCTACATTACTCTGTATGTATTCAATTGAGAGCTGGACATACACAGTATTGCATTATTTTCCCCATAAGTGATCTCTGTATAATTACGCACATGTGGTCTACAGTGAGCATCAGCTGGAATTAATATCAGAACTGAGATGGTACACTGCAGTGCTTCCCTGTGGTTCTGACATAGCAGCAGAGCACAGAGATACATACAGCTCCTATAGTCAGATTCCTTCACAATGCAATGACTTGAGTCAGACAAGGGAACCTGCGATGACATCTTCTTCCTGCCTGGGCCTCTCTGAGTCACTTCTGAGTTGGGTGGAAGGGCACTGGCATTCACTGCTTTGTTCTTGCTTTATTTTTAGTTTAGAGCTGAACACTTTTATTCTTCTTTATTTCTCTAAAGCTTTGGTAAGTGGCCCTATCACTTTAATAATTTCCACAAGCAAACTTACATTTTGGCTCATTAATCCGCTAACTCCTAACAAAAGATCAGTATACAATAAATTATATAAGGGAACTGGGCAATTCTTTTCCTAATAATAAATAATGACAATTGGAAACCAGCCATTCTGGAGCAAAGCAATACCACATGACAGATATCCATGTGTAAATGGATTGGGCTTGTCTAATTAAGGCAGCACATGTTTCGGGGGTTGGAACAATAACTGTATATCAATAACTATCAACAGTGATATAGGACCCAAACCTGTGCCCTAGAAAGTATAGCGCCCAACTTTATAAAATGTTAATACAACTTAAAGGATAAAACCAATATCGTTCATTTAAAACACCAATAAGGTTTAGTTCAAGTGTTACTTGTATAAGAGTCCAGCTTGCAATCCACGTGAGGAAAAAAACTGCCGAAATCCTCTATATAGAAGCAGAGAAGATTTTCCAAAAGGAAAAAGATTTGGTTGCGCTGGAAAAACATAATCAGAGAACAAAGGGGTAGCCCCCTAGTGTATTACCTTTGACTTATAGCACTGCTATGAAGGCTTATTTGTGACAGGACAAATGATAGTGCAGAGACACGTTAACAGTACTTTTCAACTGGTGGAACGTGTGTGCCTTATTTAACAAACGGATATCTGCCGTGATTCTG
>WMED01000418.1:0-28112 GCA_019650415.1 Pipa parva
ATATATATTGTATTTATCGATTTATTCACTGTATTTATCTATATCTATTTTGATTTATTTGTATTTATGGAACTATGACTACAGAGCTCTTACTGTCCTATCTGTGTATGTAAGTCTTCCTCTCACTTAGATTGTAAGCTCCTTGGGGCAGAGACCTCCAACCTCTTGTGTCAATCACTACGTAGCACTTAATTTGTTGTACCCTTGTTTTATTTTACTTGTATTGCTTAATGCACTTTTCCCTTGTTTGTATTGTACTTGAATCGCTGAATTGTACAGCGCTGCGTAAATTTGTGGCGCTTTATAAATAAAATTAGACATACATACATACATACTGACTGGATGGATGGAAGTAATTAAAAGGAAGTACATGCACCAATCAAAATGCTGAAAAAGTAATGACATCAGAATAACAGATGCTAAAAGGAAGTGGGCCGAGAGGGTTTTAAAAGGGAGTACAGTCTAAAAAAATAAAAGGAATAAAGGAAGGAAATGGGGGATTTTAAGAGATTAAAAGAATAAAACAAACATAAAAAAAAGATTTAAATAGGAGGGACATCAATTATGTGACTGTGAAGAAGGCGGTCCAGTTTAAGGAAGCATTCCTGGGGCAAGAGATAAAATGGTACTCGTGTTCTACCAATTATAACTATGGAGATCATGAATAGAATAAACTTTGACGGGGGGACAGACACTGTAGAATACATTAGGAAATGAAATAATTGCCTGTGGCGTTGTTCATTCTACATTAGCAGAATAGGATATTGTAAATAAAACAACAGGAAGAGAAGCTTTCCACTGCATGCCCTATTTATCTTGCTTTCATTATATATGGATAGGGTTTAGAGTTCTGTCTACTGAGCGTATATAATCACAGCACTTTCTTTCCGAATGACAAATGCCTGCTTTTTTGCAATTGTAACATGCTTTGTATACAAATGAGGTCATTCATATCCTGCATCCTTTGACCATAGCCATACCCCAAATTACATAAACCCGCATGCCCAACCTACTCTATTTAAGATTATTGCATAGGTTTTAATCAACAGGAGTGCTATGGAATCCCCTGGAAAGGGGATTTTAGGAGACATTAACAGTGGTTTTATTTAACAAAGTAACATTTAGCTGCAAGGCCTGTAACGACTTTATAGAAATGAGGTAGAAATAATCTCATATATTAATCTGCAAAGAAGAGAAACTCTTACCGGGTCTATACCAAATGGGTAAGGTCCACCAAAAACTCCTGAGACATTTGGATTGAGTTGTAGAACAGGGGCATTTTTAAGCAGATCCTCTCTGTAGATGAATTAAATTGTTTACATTTTAAGCCAGATGATTTACAGTCAATGTCCAAAAACAAGTATATCTAAAATAACCTACTAGAGATATTAATATTCTTTATTAATCCAGAAAATAGTATTGCCTACAAACACTTGCCCAGGCCAATAGTCCCAAAATATCTGTCTGATATCTACTGATGTACTATTTCCGAATCCTTCGCCTCATTTCGCATATGGTGTTATGCGCTCACTGATGTCCTGCACGCGGACATCAGCAAGTGCTTTAAAGGGATTCCAGTCTCGGCGAGACCAAAAGAGTCGCCTCGCCGAGATTGGAATCCCTTTAAAGCGCTCGCTGATATCCACATGCAGGACATCAGTGAGCGCATAACACCATGTGCGAAGTGAGACAAAGGATTCAGAGCTCACTTCACACAATGGTGAATTCCCCCCTTAATCTTTAAATACTGTCCTCTTAAAGCAAAGGCTACATTAGCATATTGCAGTGGGAAAAAGTTGCCTGTAATAATTTATGTAAATTGCAGATGCAAGGCTATACTTGATTGACATGCTGTGATTAAATCACTAAATTACCACAAAGCAGCATTTTTGTATTTATAATTGCAGCATATAATTGCAGGCTGAACACCCGCAATATACATAAATTCTTACAGGGAACAAGTTGCCCTTGGAGTATAAAATGACACTTGTATCTGCAGGTGAGGTCATTAAAAGAAAGCAAAAAAAAAAAGTAAAATAAAATAAACTCAAAGTAAAGTCAATACTAATCGTAGGAGATGCCAAAATACTCACGTCCAGTTATCAGGGACACCAAACATTGGCCTAACACTCCATGACGAACCAAAGAGATTTAGAGCCTTTGAGAAACAGTCATTATAGATGAGACCGGTGTATATAGAAAAGACACCCATTAGTAGGATGATGTATCTTCCACTAAACACTGTATTGAAGAGCTTTGAATGAAACACATTGAGCAAGTTTAGTTAAGATGGCGCAACAAATGCATTCGAGGAATAATCATGTGATTAAAATATACGTTTAAAAAGAAAAGGAAAAAAAAAATACACGTTTCCTTGATCATAACAACATATATGGATCTCCAGAAGAGATATGCAAATGCAATTCTCAACATCCCCATACCAGGTAAAATGTTCAAGAGATTGTGCTAGTTTTCCAATAGCTTGTAAGCCAAGCTTGACTGGCTTCATGCTGTAAAGGGGCAGTAACACCAAAAATGATCTTGTCCTTCCTGCATTTATTGACCGGAAACACTTAAAAGAAATATTGCGCCTCCATATTAAAATTTCTTAACTGTAACGTAATTATGATGGCTAGCTAGGCAAAATGGCCAGTGGGTATGGACAAACAACATACACCAGAATTACAGTAAGTATAAATGGCATCAAATTACTATTAATATAACATGCTCGTTTTATAAACAAGCCTGCCCCCTTCCTTCCCTTCCTTTGTGTTAAGAGCTACTTTTCCCTAAAGTCCCTAGACACTCCTAAACTTATTTGCAGCAACATCTATTGATGGATACCTATTCAGATACACACAAAAAGCCATTTTTTTTATTAACAAATTAGTTTGAAAACTTACATTTTTGTTTCATTAAAAAGCTATATATAAAAAATGGACAGCAATGTATTGTGTGAGCCAAGCCTTCCCTGCTGAGGCCAGATACCTTACACAGTATAACCAGTCATAATGATTGGAAAATACAACAAATGACAGCTAAAAGGAGCAAAACACTGCTATAATATAACTAGCTGGATTTATGAAAATGCAGGACATAACTGAAGCCTAAGCCCCACTATTAATCTGCCTAATTGGGATGGGAAAATCAAATGAAAAAAAAAAAAGGCACAACAATGAAGTAATGCCAACCCCCAAAGATCAAAGCACTCCAATGCAAACAGCAGCAGCGCAAGCAGAAAAACAGGCGGGACCGGGCTCTAGCATGCTGCTTGTATCTTACTAGTGCATGCTGGGTAGAAATATTATGTAAATGGCCAGCAATACTAAAGTAAACATTTATTTATTAAAATGGGTATTGACTCTTACCACTTGCTTCTAGAGTGTGCATAGAGTGATTTTATGTGCAACTGTAAGAAAAACATTTGATGGGATGCGGTTTGCTGCCACATGTAAAACTAGTTAGGCACTGCCGCTTGGCCTGTGTTTGTGTCTTAGATGCTTCAGATGACAGCTGAATCTGACCATTCCTCAGGGAGTACTAATCAATCAAAAACTGTATGGTCAAGGTTTCTAATTTAGATATTCACTAAAAGAGCTTTATACAAAATAATAAATGTTCTTTGCAAAAACGAACATTGGGCAAACCGATGCTAGGTTAACTAGACTTGTCTGTAGGCAAGAGAACCCTTTCTAACCATGTTGCTAAACAAAAAACTCTAGAAAACAAGAACTTATTTTAATGTAAATTGACATTTTCTCATTGGACTGTAAGTGTGCAGTCAGGAATAGTTTCTAAAGTTCAGTAGAAAACAAGGAAAGTGGCTGTATTTGTTTATATGTAACATAGTGATGCCCAACCTATTTCGGACTGGGGGGGGGGCCATATAAATTTCCGACACGCGCGTCAGGGGCCGCTTCATCGCAAAAATACAAAAACTCTTCTAAGCGTACTTAGAAATGCTTACAAAAGTTTAAATCTATGTTAAAGGACTTTTCATTTTTTTTAAATTAGATTTTGGTAAATATTTTCAAAATATACCACGCATGATCTAAAAAATAAAATCCTGCATTATTTTTAAGGAAGAGTTTTTGGAGCAAGAAATAATTTAGTACTTTTTAACTATGGCATACTATGTTTAAAGATCACATTGTTATCTCAAAATTCTGCGATTTTTTTTTCTTTTACTCAAAATATAGTTTCCCACTTGGTATTTTGAGAATAGGTAAACTGAAATATAATAAAAGTGATAAGAAAAATCATACACTTTGGAGCTTTATAGATAAAATTATACATACGAGTGAGATCTATCTTTATCTTTTCATTTCCCTAAGGCCAAATCCTGATCCTCCCTCTATTTGTGCCCGCCTCCCAGAAGTCTCCTGCCGCTAGGGCTCCTGGGATATGCGACATTATTTAGGTAAAGTCGCATATCCCAGGAGCTCCGGCAGGAGACTTCCAGGTGCGGGCTGATAGACGCATTATACCTCAGCTTCACACTGATGTGGGCTGGATACCTATGCCTCGTGGGCCATATCTGGCCCGCGGGCCGTAGGTTGTGCACCACTGATATAACAGATCAAAGAAAGAAGTCTTTAAACAACAAGTTGCTAAGAAAACATAACGCAAAACATATATGTTACTTATAAAATAGACACCAAATGAGATATTTTGACTTTGTGGTGTTACTGACCCTTTACAGTATGCCACCTTTATGCAAGCATCATAGAGGATATTTAAAAAAAAACAAAAAAACAGGACATCTAGTATTTCATGGTTTGCACCAACATAGTTAATGAACAAGCAATGTTTAGAGCTGTAGAAATAATATTGCTCAAGAGGGCAAGGAGATAAACAATAAATAAAAACACAAGTCAATAGTTAGTGACTCACAAAGCCAAAAACATAGACAAATTCCATACCTCATTGTCAATCTTTTGGGATAAAATCCGGCTTTCTCTTATAACCATCCAAACGGCAAACAAGGTCATCAGCACACCATGACCAAAGTCACCAAACATTACGGCAAAGAGAAAGGGAAATGTAATGATGGTGTAAGGAGCTAAGAAAGAAGAGTGACATCATTAAAATGTGGCTATTTTCTTCTCTACACACAGAGTCCTAAATTCAGACATTTCCCTCAACAATCTGTCCAATTCTAGCATTTATTATTAAAACATTAGTAACTCCTAGATAAAAACCAGACACCACTGAAAGTAAGGCCACTGTAAACAAAGATGGCCGTCTGCCAGTATTTCTCCAAGATGGCAAACAAACCATCTCCTATAGGTTCACTACTTATTAATATTGCTACTAAGGAAGCAGCGCTTCAAAATACTACCAAGGCCATTTCTCAGTGGTGATTAACTGGCATATTTCTAAATGTTATTACTTCAATAGCAATTATTAGTGAATAATAGACCTGTAGGAGATGGTTTGCTGGCTTGAAAAGATACTAGAAGCAAGCCACCTTGTCTGTCAGTTACTTTACATATTATTTTAACACCCCGGAGCTCACACCCCACATTCAATTTTTGGGTCATTTCCACAAATAAAATTAAAAAAATCCAAATATAACAAAACAGTATCCAAAGCACCAATTAATTTAAAACATGGCATTTCTAGACCAGTTTTTTTGTGCTCTCTTCTTGAGTCCTTGCTTGCATCAATGAAATGCAAACATTCCCTACCCTGGAAATTAAATATATATATATATATATATATATATATATATATATATTTTTTTTTTTTAATACAAAGAATTACTACCAGGACAATTTAAAGTGTATACCAATTAGCACCCAACAGGAATACCTGGGTTAATTTCACGGTAGCTACCAATGCCATAAGCATCCACCAAGTTCTGAAAGCCATATGTGAATTTGTTGGTCTTATTGTATGTTGGGGGAGTTTGGTTGGTCTGCATTCTGTTCAAGATGGAAGGGACAGTTGAGCCACTGTGTTCCTGAAAGGAATGAGAAATATCTTGGAAATCTTAAAATAATTAAAAATTTAAATATTTTCACCAACACCCAGATATTGAAACCAGAATAAGTAAAAAAAGTTATTAGTGTATTTGAAATCAAGCAGAAGACGCGCAACACTCACAGTTCCTCGTCTAAGGGCAAACTGAATGGAATCAAGATCAGCTACAGGGCACCAGACTTCTGCAATAAGACACTTCTGGGTCACATCAATATTGCAGAGATTCAGCGTATGGTATATGGCCTTCATCTTCCTCACTTTAATGAACCATACGCGGAGTGCTTTAGCAGCAGCCTGCAGGACACGTTGTCTGTGGTCTTCTGTTTGATTGAGAACCTAACGTCCAAAAGGAGGAAAAAAGAGGTCACAATCAGAAATAATATGGCTAGCTTGCACCATGATCATTAATAATACAGATTATCTAAACTGGGAAAGGACTGGATAATAACTGATTGTCAAGCATCTGAAGCTCTTGCAGAAATACAACTCTCAGCAAACAGCAGATGATGTTTGGATGTAGACTTTATCGGCTCCTGGAAAGCCACAGGCTGTGTTCCTGTCTAGGGCTGCTAAATAGAAGTATTGTTAAGGTAAAATGCATCTAACATGCAAATCCAATGGAAGCTGCCACTTTTGCCTAAGAAAGACTTTATTGCTATCCATGTTTTCACCGTTCTCATTTGTCATTGAGTAAGTATAAATGATTGCAAGCAAAAGAACAAATTCTCCAAATGTACATATATTGTTTCACCCTCTGAATAATCATTACCATCTGCAAATCTTCGATTCTTGTGTTGACTCCAGCTGCCATTTCTTTCCGCTCCTGAGGTGTCTCGGGGCAGGGATAAAGAGATGCCCGAAATCTAGCAAAATAGTAAATTCAGCAGATTCGGAATTAGACTCGGTGAAGTGACAGAAATATGTAAACAATGAAACTGTTACTCTCCTCAGATCTTCTAAAAGCCAAAGATTGACTGACTATATGCTCTAGTAATGCATAGTTACTGGATCTAGCCAATGGCAGGCCTACCAAAGTACCCTATCAAGCCATATAGAAGAAAGAAAATGTACCACTCAAAAAGGCTTTTCAAGAGGATTTACCCTAATTGGCACAAAGCATAAAACTAACATTTTGGGTGATTACATACAACCCTTCATCAGAATATTTTTATGTTCTAGTCATCAAAATTGTTTTTTTCACATACAATAAATGAATTATTGCATAACAAGGTAATATACTCCTACTCTACAAAGAAGAATGTTCCTTTTAGATTAATAATAGAGGATAATACAATCAGAACAATAGATAGCAGTGCAAAAGTATGATGATATTGCCTATTGTGTGTTAGGAAAAAGATAACAATGCTGAATTTGGAAGAAGCAATATCAGCACTCAGAGTAGAGAAAAAATTTAGAATTGTTTCATTGTCATCTTTGTGGATGCATTTGTACGGAAGCTTACACTGATATGCATATATCTTAATATTTAAAAAACAAACAAACTGTGATCTCAGCAAAAAACATGGTAAAACAATATCCAGACTTTTAGGGGGTTATTCACAAAAGTCCGAATTGCTGCGCATAGGTTGCGAATTCATCAGATAAAGACAGTCGCAATAGGCTTCTACTGTCGTAGTTACGTCTTTATAATGAGAATATTGTCGCAGTCGCAACTTTATCATGGGAAAATTGTCGCGACTTTACAATGGGGGAAACTGTTGCGGATTTGCTATGGGAATCCGCTGTTTGAGAATACGACAGCCGAATTCGCACCTTAGTGAATAACCCCTTTAGATCACAGCTTTTTTCAAAAGGGAAATAAAAATGAATAAAGTTAAACTTTAGATAGAAACAGGGAATACTACAATTTGAAAGGATAATGAACCTTTCCAGAACAGCCACTTAACAATAGAAGATAGAAAGCATATAAAATTAAAAGAATATCTTCCAAAAAATGATATGCGGTGCTTTTATTACCTTGTTATACACAAACTGTTTTTTAGGGTGAAATGTTGTTTTCCCAGAAGTAGATAACTCTTGCCATTAGATGGAGTATTTGTACCATCAAAAGTGCTCTATTCTTCCTACCTATGTTTCCTACTGGTAGCAGTACAAACTACTATGGATCTAGATTAGACAACACAGTCATCTCACCAATCAACAAGGAGTAGGATCAATCCCAAAAAAACATATCAGAGTTGAGAACTTGATATTGGAAAATATAGCAGGTAGGCCCTTCCATACAATTATTTTCCAGTAGAATTCATGCAGAAAGGCTCCTATCACTTAAATGGACATTCAAGTACGTTAGGGTGGCATTCTGTACAGTAATTCATGCAACTTGCCCAAGCCCTAGAACCTTATATGCAGATAGTATATTATCAAGTAGTGTAAACATGTTAATGCAATTGTCCTGTGACAATGTTATGCTCTTGTGTATTGTTTAATTTTGACACAAACTGTGGGACTAAAGTTTTGTGTTATTATTTTATAGAGCCTGCTGAAATAATCGCACCAGGGATTGTACAAAGTACGATCAGTGCCATACTCAAGCAAACAGCCAGGGAGTTCAGAAATACAGAAACAGAGATGTTTTGAGTGAAATGTAAAAGGTTGCCTTTAGTTGACCTTTAATATTCACTGGCTGCATCCAGAACATCTTACCCTTCACAGATCTTCTTCACTCTGTTCTTGAGCTGGTCTCCTTGGAAGAATATGATGAAAACAGACTTGTGAACACTGTCACCCTGCAAATTCCAAAATCTCTGTAAGTAATGACATTCTACATCTGAAATATTGCAGTTTATAATCTGAAAAGGAGTCTGGTCTGCAAAGTGAAGGCTGATCAAGACTAAGGGAAATGTTCAATAACATTTCATGGCTTTATCTTAAAGTACGTAAAGCAGAAACCCCAATGGTAAATTATCAGTATCACAGCCAAGAAACTTTTTAAAAAAATGATAAAATAACTGTAGCACAAACAAGTTTTAGTCCATCTGTACTGAAATGGTCATCAAAGTCTCAGTGCAAGGCTAAGGAATGTCATTAATACATCTTACTGCTGCTTTAGACCAGGTTCACAAAGGCATATGGTGAAGATCGGGGGTTTTTTTAATTAAAAAAGCGTGTCATGAAAAAATGCCATTGCTTTAACACTGGCGTATGTTCAGGATGGGTTTTACACAAAAATAATAGCTTTTTTTTTTTACCATGTGTGACCGCTACTGTTCAATTCCTATTGCTACTAGTCCTGTCGCATTGCGTTCTATATGCTTGAAAAGCCATGGAGAATCCCAGCGCATGTTCCTTTCTATGAAACACCAATGTGACATTCCACGTATGATAGTCATTACTTTCAAGATTTTTCCACAATGACGTAACTTCGGTGTTTTTTCACAAAGCACTTAAAAAAAAACAAAAAAACTATTGCGCACAATACACCAGTGCGAATCTGGCCGAAGCGCAGTTAAATAAATGAAAATTTTCAGTTTTGTGCCAAAATGAAGTTTGTGTGGGATAAAGATTAACAAATCACGTCTAAATGATTAATGAATGCACAGAAAGTTGATGTTCTGTGTATACAAACTGTTTTCCCCTATATTAAAGGTAAAATACCCTGAATATAATCTAAATTTACAAATGGGGTATTTGTTTAGCTAGAATTAAATTCAGTAAAGAAAAACTAGATCTAGTGCATGCTGTCTGACATTTTACGTTCCACGTTGTGCTAACAAGGATACAAACATAACCTTTAATACCACCAAATTATAAAAAGAAGATTTCTAAAATTATCTTTTAAGGGATGCCCCAATCCCAGGCTCCTGACATCCAGGTGGTTTATGAAGTATTTGACCAAACAATTTGAATATTTCTTGCCCTGTGAAATATTGTCCAGTAAAGCAAAAATGTTGTTGATTATAATTAGTAATTAATATTCTGACAATGCAAATTATTAATTGTATGACCTTTAACAAGCTTCAGAGAGTTAAGGCTAGTGTGAAAAAAAATACGGCTCTGTGAATCCCTATAGTACTTTGTTGCGGACACACTAGCGTATGACATGCATTTGCTGCGTCCAGAACACTGGCTCTCTCATTTTTGCCGGTGTATATACGCCGTGCACAAAATGCAACCAGATAGGAAAAGCCGTGAACACTGAGGGAGCGTTCACACTGTTGCAGGTAATTACAATAGAAAAATACGCTGGCGCGTATTTATCTTTTGTTTTTTTCACACTAGCGTACTATGTGCTGTGCATAATACGCTAGTGTCAACCTAGCCTAAAGTTTAAAATGCTTGTACATGTATGTTCTCCCTGCACCTGCGTGGGTTTCCTCTGGGCACTCCGGTTCCTCCCACAATCCAAATCCAAAAATATACATCTGTGTCTGTCTGTTGTGTGTTTGACTGAATAGGGAAACTAGATTGTAAGCTCCATGGGGCAGGGACTGAAGTGAATATTGAATCTCTGTAAAGCGCTGCATAATATATCAGCGCTATATAAATGACTAAATACATATATACAAACACATATTTCCGGCTATGAAGAGCTAAGCCCCTCCTCTATAACAGGATTATTCCAGTAAGGATTTAAACTGACAGTACTAAATGTAACTAAATGTTAACTGTCAGATGGAAACCTGTGTTAGTGGTGGGGTTAATTTACTTGATAGGCAGTGTTCTTTGGTTAAGTGCCATGTTAAATGCTTATCTCTGAAAACAGGCTGCCAAGTTCAGTTATGATGCTGCTTTGATCTGAGATTGGTCAGGGGCACTACCCACTCAGTGTTTAATGCAGATAAGAATCCTGAAAACAATGACTCACACACAAAGAATTTATTTAGCCACATTTGGACCTATTCTGTGCCGGCAACCTGGATTTATGTAGGGATGGTTATAAATATTCCAATATATTTTTCAAAGAAGCCATGGATGCACTAAAATTCAGAAAGCAAGTTCTCGGTTAAAACGTTAACAAAAGGTCATATTTCAGGAACATGTGCTGAATAACTCTGTGGAGGTGAATTTATACAACAGAAACAACAATTAAATTCTATACACAGTTGGACCATAGATTGCCTTGCAGCTGTTTTGGTCAGAATGTGTAGGTCAGACCAGGGGGTTCATTACAGTATTGACACTTGGGGGGTAATTCAGCATAGTGCGAAGTTACCTCCGGATGCTTCGCATCACTTCGGAGAGGCTGTTATGCGCTAGCTGATGTCCTGCACACGGTCATCAGCGAACGTTTTAAAGGGATTCCAGTCTCGGCAAGGTGACTCAAGTGGTCTCGCCGAGACTAGAATACCTTTAAAGCGTTCGCTGATGTGCACATTCAGGACATCAGCGAGCGCATAACAGCCTCTCCGAAGTGATGCGAAGGATCCGGAGGTAACTTCGCACTATGCTGAACTACCCCCTTGGTCCTAGCTTCAGTAGAAGCCAATGGGACACAAGCCTCCCTGTGCTCTACTCTAGGCTGGGGTCACATTATTATTCCAGCTCTACTGAAAATCAGCTAGTCTCCATTGTTGCCTGTTGGACAATCCACAAAGGCTACTGTGTTTTTCAAGATAATGAACCTAATTTAAAAAAAAAACTCAGTGACCCCAATCTAAGTAGTGAAAGATACACATATGAAAACCCCTGCGGATGTTTGTAGGAATGTGCACTGTGTGAGAGCCAGGCATATTGATAGGGTTAACTGCATGGAACACACAAATGTCGGTACTAGGACTTGGCCGTTTTCTCCAGGTTTAAGTTTTACTAATTCATTAGGGAAAACTATAATTTTTTGTGTGGATGGCTTGCTCCATAGGCAAAACACAATCATAGTCTACTTACTAGTCACAAAAGTTTCCCTAGCCCTGTGATAATGACACAATAGCCCAGTTGGAAGCAGGGAGTGGCTTGCTTGCTAGGGGTGTGATTTAAGCAGGCTGCTATAAAAAATATATTGGGAAATCATTAATGATGTCCTAGCAGGCTCACTCTATTGTTTCAGATCTGTCATTCAAAGAAGGAAGAGAGTAAAGATTCTTATGTGCAAATGTGAGAATGAAAAGCTCATTGTTTTAGACAGATCCAATAGTGCCCCTATGAAGACATGCAGCTTTTAAAGTATTAACCTCTTCTGGCACTACACATGTTCCTAATGCCATGGGTGGGCTGGGGGGAGGTTATGTTTTTTTTTCTGCTGTCACATTGACCTTAAGGAAAGTTACTTAAGCAAAAAATTTTTTTTGTTTAAATATAAAATAGATATCATAACCTTGAACAATTAGCCTTATAGGATTACTGTACATTAGGATATGACCAGCAATTCATTACATAAGGGCCCAATTTTTTTTTTTTTACTTCAGTTCTCCTGTAGGGAAGGCAGAAAGTGATAAAAAAAAAAGAGAAGCTCAGTATCCCCCAAATTCCAAGTATAAAATTGTATAAATGAATCAATTAAAGAGATGCGGTATCAAATCACTTGGAACTGTCCAAAAAAAGAGGAGGAAGGTGGGTCTACATTAAGAAGCTGACTGTGCACCGATACACAGATTTCCTGTGTTTGTTTGTTGGATATTGTGATATGCGTAAGGAAGTTAGTTTAGTAACCAGAAGGGACTGATCTCACTGTACAGGCACTTCCTCCTCTGTACAATGGATAATTGTAATGAGGGGACTTACACCACGAATATAGAGCAAACTCTCCGCAACCCCTGAAACTAATACATGAGGACAATGCCTTTCAACCTTCCTTAAAGGAAAGAATCTGAAATACAGGCTGCTCCTATGTGAACTAAAACTTGTAATATTTATGAAAACTGTATAAATAAAGGGGCATACTTATTTGAGTGTGATCATGGTAACAGACAATTTTTACTGAAGTGTATTACCCCTATCCCCACAAAAACATAACTTAGTGTTACAATAACTATCTATGTCCAGGCTTTTTATCTCAAACACAATACTAAGAAGTTCACCAGGTCCAAGTGGTGAAAACAATGGTTTGCTTATTGTAGCACAGTCTGTGGCAGGTTACAGGACTCGACTTTGTCTTTTATAAAGATAGCCCTATCTCAGTCTTGATGTGAGATAGGACTGATGTGGTTATTCAGACAGAAAAGTTAAAATATGATGCATGTTGTTTAAAAAATAAGTTCTTCTCTCTTATGTTGCTTTAAAAAGAGAAGCAATACTACTTGTCTGCCTAAACTTCTTGTAGCCGGCACTTTTAATACTGCTGCACACAGCAGAATGGGATGAATTGGGTAGGCAGGCAAAGTGCTATATCACAACTCTGTGAAGTGCTTTCATAAATTATGCAAGCTCTTCGGAGAGGATTCTGGGAAAAACAATATAAATCTTACCGTAACTGGATCCTCCAGTGGGTTTTCAATCTCTGCCTGCCGCAAGAACACGTTACCACGACATACGCGCCACAACATTCGCTCGAAGGTTGGGATCCTCTCTCGGTTAATCACACCAGCCACAAAACTTAAAAAAAGCATAAAACGGAGAAACCAAATATTATTAAAATGTCGTTTTCATTTTACACCAGCTTGTCTACATGCTAGAAAATAAACCTCAGCTTAACATTTCAGAAAGATCATTGATTATTTATATACTGTTTCAAGGACTCTCTAATCAGCCACTCTTTCCCCTCACAAACAATAGCAGTATGTAGAGCACTCCTGAACATGACTTGTCTGGGTTGGCGGATCCTGATCCTGGTTGGGCCACACTAGCATGTTCACACCTGCCAATTTTTCATGCAAACTTTCTCTTAAAAGGAAAAAAGAAAGACGTAAGCAAATTTTCAGGGAAAAAAAGAAGTCAGCCTTAAAGGAACAGTCTGGGCAAAATTGAAAAAAATGTTAGTAAATACGAATTACTAACTTCTATTAAATGCATTTTATTTTTAATTTTGGCCCTAAAAAGAAATATCTTATCTGTTTAGAATTGCTTCCGTGTTCACGATTCATCTGTGCCGCCAACTCTAAGGTGTCCTGGAGCTGAAATGCGTTCTTCTCCTGTCATCCAGCAGCCTGGAGCCGGCATCTCCTAATAGTCACATGGGAGAGCAGCCCATCATCAAAGGGAGACGGGTTGAGGATGCGCCGCTCTCCCATGTGACTATTAGGAGATGCCGGCACCAGGCTGCAGACTGACAGGAGAAGAACGCGGCTGTGAAGATTTTCAGCTCCAGTACACAGTAGAGTCAACGGCACAGATGAAGATGGAATCCTAAACACGGACGTTCCACATAGCACTTCTATACAGGTAAGATATTTCATTTTAGGGCCAAAATTGAAAATAAAATGCATTTAATAAAAGTTAGTAATTCGTATTTACTAACATATGCATTTTTTCAATTTTACTCAGACTGTTCTTTTAAGAATTTAAATTGGCAGGTAAGAAAACACTAGGGCACCCTGGCCTAAGAGTGCACCAATCTGATTACAAACTCACGCTGGAAGAGTATGTGAGTTCTGTTACTAAATTATTTATTTACTGCTGACATCATCTGTTGGGCTTTAAAAGTATTAATCTTTGACTTCAGTCTCTTTACCTGTGAGGCTAACAATTTTGTTTTTATTGCACAATCAAACGCAGTCAGACAGACACAGATGTCAGCCAGTTTAGCCAGACTTTAATTAACCTAGTATGTTTTGAAATTGTGGGAGGAAACCATAATACCTGGAGGAAACCCACTCAAGTACAAAAGAAGCACACAAACTCTATGTATAGGATGTCCATAATGGACTATAACCCAAGAACTTGCACTTCATTTCTTATAAATTGTTCCTTGTATGCTTCCAATTGGACAGTCATGAACAAAAACCAAAAATCTCAGGCCTGCAACCTTTAAAATTATTTGACATTTTATAGATTACCTCCTATGTTTTGGTTTAAAAAGTGCAAACTAATAAGCAAAGTACATCTAGTATTGAACATACCCAAGCCTTAGTGGAGCTCCTCTTCCCATCTCACTTGGTTCCAGAAGTGAAGAGGATTCCTCAAGTAGATCAGGATCCGCCATCTGCTGATGATGATGCAATTGAGCCTGAATTCACAAACCAATTAATAACTAATCAAGGCAGTTAGTGGCATGCAGGGGCCATGTGGGTCACGCAAGGAATCAGGTGAAAAGGAAATCTATGTATTAAGGCAAGTAGTCTAAGAATGTACAATATAATAGCAGTTAAGATTTAAAAAAGTTGTGGGTATAGAGCTTTCTCCAATCACAAAAGTCTAACTACTTGGACATTCACAGAGCGGTAAAATCATAGCTATATGCTCTTGAACCGGACCATATTGATTTAAATCAGTAACTTTGAGCTATGGGTCCACTCCATTGACCTCTTTGCCATACCAATAAATGCAGCATTCTATCAGAATTCCAACAACAAATTAGCTGGAAGTGTGCCAGCATTTATGATTTAAAGGAGAACTGTTGTCAGATTTCATCTTTACATATGCAGTACTATACCTTAGTGAGAAGCGTTTGTCCCCAGTAGATGCTTCATCTGAAGCAGAATGATTGATTAGGCAGAAATGATAAACATGAGAAGTAAAAGCTGCCTGATTGCTATTGGTTAAACAGTGTGCTGACCTTTTGGCCTCATCAGTCATGCTTGATTACATTCCTGGAATGCAGGAGATTACAGAGGATAAGATAACTTGTGCACAGGCGTTACATTACAAATTAGGCAAAAATGTCCAGGGGAGGTTACCCTTTCATGGAAAACTGGTCACTACACGTCACAAAGACATTTCTTGGTGCGGGAGTTTATCAGTGCTCTGTAATAAATCATTCTGCTTCAGATGAAACAACTACTGGGGAGAAACTCTTCTCACTATGGTATAGTACTGCATATGTAATATGACTATAGTTCTCCTTTAAATAAATTCAGAAGCATATTGCTATACGTTTGCCTAGTTGATTAAAGCATGGCTCCACCTTTAAACCATACCTTCATAATGACACCCAAAATACTAGGAGTCCTATGATATTGAGAGATAGAATGTACTTACAAGGTGCAGTACAAAATAAATAACGTCAAATCTACCTGTCCATTCTGTTTAACTTCACAAGAATTACATTGACAAGAACCCTGGCCCTATTGCACTGAATAGTGACAGACCTGGGAGCAAGGAATCTCCCAAGATGCAAATGGAATTAGGCTAAATTCAAAAGGGCAGGGGTTTACTTGTGGAGTTTCTGTGGAAAAAAAAAGGCAAAAGGAGGAGAACGTTAAGAAGCAGGTCAGTCTATGTAGAGTAGCATCTCTTACACTGCTTTAAATACTCATCCAATTAAACTATGTGGCACTGAACCTTTATAAGTACACTTCCATTATTTTTGGGTAAATTTTTTTGTATGTGTATTTTTTTTTTTTTTTAAATCTCTAAAAAAATTACACAATCTTTACTATATTGAATTTTTGTTGTTAACACACTTTGCTTTACTTGCTTTAATACATAGCTTCATGAGGATGCCTTTTGTATACATTAAGCTGCAGAAAGTGAAAGGGTGTGCTAGCAAAGGATTCTGGGTACAGTTACAGAAATGAACACAAAAAAATCACTCAAAGTTGCTTTGTCTCAGAAAGTATCCATTTTAAAAGAAAGATAAAAAAACATTAAATGGATGCTTTAAAACACACAAACACCGTGGAAATGACTTTTGCCTGCAGGTCAAAAAAATGAGAATCATTTCTCATTATTTATAGGTTGCTGAAAAGACATTTCCATAACCAATTACACGTACAGAGCACAGACAGGTAAGTCGTAGTAAGTTGCAGAAGACAGAAAAGAAACACACTACACAAAATAATGAGACATTTAAGAAATTAGGTATTAAAATTAAGGAATCCAGGATTAAGTTGTTTTTTTTAAGTAATAATAATAATAATAATAATAATAATAATAATAGGAAAACAAATCAATAACCTGTACAAATGTTTTACTAACAATCCACTTCCAGTAATCTCTTTGGTGCAGGATAAAATAAGATGGTGGAGGGAAATATTTAAAAGAACTCTGACCTTAATAGTGCACCTGTCGCCTCAACGCCAACACTAATTTAGGTTGTACTAATGATATACTGTACATGTTTTTGTAAATATATATGTATTTTTTAAAAATGTACCTTTATACAGTGTTTCTCTCTGTCATCTTCCCTGTTAGCCTGACTTTTCTTTCCCGAGTGTCGGGTGGGCAGGGCTAAATAATGATTGACATAATAGCTCCTCCAATCAGATCCCTTAAATCATGATTTAGCAGGGATCTAATTGGAGGAGCTGTAATGTCAATCATCATCACACGACCCAGGAAAGAAAAGTCAGGTTGACAGGGAAGATGACAGAGAGAAACACTATATAAAAGGTACATTTTTTAAATACATATATATTTACAAAATTTTTATTTCATTAGTACAAACGACATTAGTATTAGTGTTTTGAGTTGACAGGTGCACAACAAACACTATGGGGAAATCGGGGGGGAAGCGTTAATAATGACCAGTTTGGTAACGTGATGGTGAGCATTCCCAGCCATCTTTACACTATTAGGCATTTTCTTTTCTATGGCAAAATAGCACACTTCAGTCCACTGGGTGCCTTGTTTTCCCCAAAAGGTCATATGCATAGTCATCAATCATTTTGTAAGTACAACTTTAGAAAAAGCTATTATAAACATAAGTTTTGAAGTATGGGGTAGATCTAGCCCTTGAGCATTTTGGCACACAGGGGTATAAGTTCACAAAAACATGATACTGCACACCTCTGCTCATGTACTGATTGACAGCTTATCTTGTGGCCGATAGTGAATTCCCAGCATTCCCTGTCAGGTTTAGCATCTATGCCTAATTACACACAATAATTTTGTGCTCATTGCAAGTGGATAATGGCTGTCTACCTTTCTATTAACTGACTGCAGTGTCAGAATTATCAAGCAGCTAGACCTGCCAAACCTCCAGTTTAACTGGTCAGATGAAGAAATTGTTATAAAGTAGTAAGCTAGTTTAGCCTGAATGAGTATCCTAATTAAAGTAATTTTACTTTAATAACCTCTACATACTGCCACTAACTGAAAATGCACTATACATCAGGATACATAGTATAATGCCAAAAATATACATACAATTATACATTTTTAGATGTCTGAGAACAATCCAGTAGAACAATCACACCGATAATAACAGATTATTTTACATATCATGTTCTAGAGAAATAAAACCTAAGTGATCATAGCAAATCAACATGGAACAGCCCCAACTAGTGAATTAATCACTTTTTAAAGGCTACAAAGCAATGAGGAGTTAATGCGTCAATACATCCCAGACCTTCCAAGAATTGAGCCATACCTATAGTAACCTATAGTAGTACAAAGATGCTTGACAAGACAACTTTAATATGTGTCCCTGTATACCTAATTATTTCTAATGACAGAAACCCTCACATAATGTGCTTTATTAATTGCATTTGTACAGTTTCCCCATGATGCTAAGCCTAAAGAAAGACTGGGGTCAGGAAAAAAAGTTAAATTACTGCCAAACCTTGGTAGGAAATAAACGGTAAAATAACATCAGAGCTAAAGAAAACAAGTCCTTTAAAATATGGAGGCAATGTGCCCTGGAAACCTTAATTTGTCTGAAAGGGCAAAACACAAAATGGTGGAAATGGTTTAAGTCTAGCAGATAAAACATAAGGGGCATCCGCTTACAACAAAGCAAAGCAGTAATTATGATTGGCAAAATGGCTGGATTTACAGAGCGAAAATGGGACATTAATCATTGGGTGTGACACATTTTCTGACACAAACAGGAAAAGAAAACTATATCAGTTCCCTGACCAATCATATTCATTTTAAGTAGGATACTACTATTTGAATCAACTAGGTTCATAGAAGGTTCTGGTTTGCAGTGAAGTAAAGTAAAAAAACAGAAGATGTGTCACAAAAGCACAATATCATGTCATTAAATGATGCACTGACAATGTAAGTGATTTGAAAGAGAAATTAAAGAAATTCATGCCAAAGGGAAAAAAAAAAAAACATGCAATGGGAACAGTTACAGAGTACGACAACTCATTTAAGAAGGCTGCAACCTTACAAAGCGTTAGGACAATGAAATAAACAATTTATTGGGGCATTCCCATCTCTGTCATGGAAAATGAAATAGGTAGCAGTTATGGGCGCTAGTCTCCAAGAATGCGTTTTTCAAGGATAAAAAGGAAACAGGCGCAATCTTTGGTCTGGCAACCATTGGCTTTGAAGAGCAGCATTCATTACCCAGCTAATGCAAAGCATGCTGGGTGCAAAAAAATTGCGCAGAAAAAAAAAAAAAGAGAGCTAGAGACTGGAAATGCGCGATATGGCGGTCATTTAAGTATTCTTAAATTCTACTTTATTGTTTTAAAACAGAACTCTTTGAAAAGGCATGCAGCCTGCTTGTCATGTGAAAGGATTAAGAGATCAAATGTGAAAGTAGAATGGAGGATGCAAGGAGAGGATGTGGGGGGATAAGCAGAAACTGCCTGCATGCCATTAACCCCTTCCCTGCAAGCAAGGCAAACTATTCTGATTGGCCGTAATAAAACTGTCCTGCTCGCCATTCATAATAGATGCCTGCTTGCTGTAACCAATTCAGAGTGTTTATTAACAACCACAATTTATTGTCACACCTAAAATGCATTGCACTAAAACAATGCTGCAGTCAGGAAAGCATTTACAGCCAAAGAGGGAAAGTAGGGGACAGTGGGTGTTCATAGTTTACTTACCTTAACTCTTACGAAGTTAACAACACACCCACCAATGTTTAAATCCTAGGAAGGACTTACACAAGAAACTACTAAACGTACACTCTAACCTAGTTATATTCTAACCAGATACAGAAACTACACCATAAAAATCAAACCTACCAGCAAAGGACAAATAAACCCAACATGGGGCTGCTGTACATGCAGAAGTTCTGAGACAGTAAAAATATTGCTCTCTGATCCCACCCTGTACTTGTTTCCTGGCAGACCCCTATCTTCTAGCATCCTAATGTGACAGCAGCAAGTGAAGTCAGTCATGGTAGTCAAGTCAGGATCAGAGAGCAAATTCTCCACTATATGATGATAAATCAGCACTAGGACTGTGGTACAAGAGTTTTTGTTCCCTATACTTGCTTATTAACTGTTTGTTTACACCATGAAATAAGAAATGTAATGAGGTTAATTAAAATAAAGACATTTTAAGAATAATTTGCATAGTAAAGTGGTGATGTTCCAACTAAAATGGCTGTCTTGTGAGATAGTAAGTAGAAAAGGGAGAAACAGCTGAAGGAAGCAAAAAAAAAAAAGCTGACAGCACAGACACAGACAAGCAGATAGAGAAACATACAGGGACAACGAGAGGGTGACAGCAGGTTGTTCTGTTTGTTTGCTGCTTATATCCGCTATAGCATATCTTACAATGCCAGGATATAGTACTGGCCAGCAGTGGACGTATTCTGCATCAATCTATAGATCAATCCACAGGGCATGCTGTAAAAAGTGGTACATATACTGTATACAAATGGTCAAATTCACTGAGATGCCCCAATGACCAAAAATTCTGATTGCTAAAAATGCCGGCTCCAGTTATGGTCAAGGACCTCACCTCCATGCTGACAGCAGTCCTCAACCAACCAGACTTTCCACTTCGGCAGGTTAATAACAATTAATTTAGACTGGAGTTTAAGTTCTTAAGCCAAATATACAATACTACCTCTCTCAAAGAAAGAGCTCAAGCAAATCAGACAGCAATGTGTGTGGCTATCTTCAAAAGCCTGAGGCATGTCATGCCTGCAAGCTTGGCTTAAGGCTCTGAATGTTATATTGTATCTTTATCAGTAGAATAGCATATGTATACACCTACAAACCACTGCCTAATAATTATTACCCTATATTTTATGGCAATGATAAGTATACAGCATGGAGTAAGCATATACTTCTGTATTAAAAATCCTTCTATCCTGATAATACAAGGTACGAAATAAAAAAAAAAAAAAAATTAAAAAAAAAGTGGGTACGCACAGGGTTAGAAGTCAAAGAGAGTGAGAAAAGGTAAAAAAAAAAAAAGACAAAAGTAAAAGCAGTCACTTGCAAAGCAGAGTGATGAGATAGCCAACTTGTTTCAAGATTGAAAGGACGGTATATACAGTATGGATATACAGTTTTTACTGAACTTTAAACTCCAACATCAGAATAACAAGCAGCTGTTGTCATTGGGATGCTGGCAGTTGCAGCATTGTTGCAGAGTCACACAATAAGGTTACTGCTGTAGAGAACGAGACTGTGTGACAATGCAAGTGCAGTAGGATTTAGAGAATAAACAAATTACAGAGATATACAGTGGCATAGTTGTACTCTCCTATATAAACTTTCATTATTAGCTACTTGCCTGACATCGTAACATAACCTGATGTTAAATCATGTCTATGGGCGAAATTTAATAAAATCGAAAATCGTGATTTCGATATTGCTGATATCGCGATATCAAATAATTTTTTACTGATATCAAGATATAAATTTCCAGCGATATTATGGATTTTTTCTATTGAAATAAACAGATTAAACATTTCATTTGAATTTCAATATTGCGATATCGGCAATATCGATATCGTGATATCTGTAAAAATCCTTCGATATCACGATTTTTTATTTTATTAAATTTTGCCCTAACTACTTGAAAACACTGATGTAAACATCTTCCTACAGAGAAATAAGTTAAAATAACAAGGGAAATGATTATGAGAAAAATGTGCTAAAAGGAGCAAATTAATGGATTATTTTAGAAGGGCAGTAAACCATTTCAGTGCTGAGTGACCCACTGGGAGGATATAAAGACAACCCAAAGTCATGTCAGTCCTGTTTGGGTTAACTGCGCTAAGTGTTCTGACGCTGAGAGGTTGAGAAACGCTGACCTCATCAAAAAACTGCTGGGTTTTGCGAAGAATGAACTTTAATTCCGTCAGCTCAAGAAAGTTCCTCTTTAAAGCCTCTTGGTTTGTGTTTATCTCTTTCAACTCATTCTCAATCTTTTCAAAGTTTGCCTGTTAGGGAGGAAAGGAGAGACATTAAATGGATCATCTAGGAAGAAAAATAAAGTAAAAGCACAATCTAATACATTATGTCCATTCCCAAGAGTTTATTAGGTGCCACAGTTTTAAAGGGATTTTTTTAATAAAAGATGTTGTAGTTCAACTTTTTAGTAGCAGTTTTACATCAGAATTCTGCTCCTGCACTTGCTCAATGAAACACACAGGAACAGTAAGTGAAGAGGATCCTAGCGTCTGTTAAGAGCAGAAGGCATCAGCGAGTGTCAGAGAGCAGGGTTAGCGCTGGAGCTTAATAGACCTATTAGTAAGTATTTCCCCATCTCCCCTTAGAATCACCCACAGAAGGAAAACTCCTTTAGTACTTCTTTAATTTCACTTTCATCAAACAGTTTCTAGTAATTTATTTATAAAGACAATCTGTTGCTCCAATGAACTATATTTACTGAACAGTGTTTGCATTAAATAAAAGGCCCTTCGCATTCTCTGACTATAAATATTTTGCATCAATCATATGGTTTTAAAGGGCCTGTTCAAATTAAATTCATAAACTTTATTGCTTTTTGCCTGTTTGTCTGTCTTTACTGATAGTAACCATGTTGTATGTGATTGTTAAATAAACCCTACCCAACCTATCGATTTCAATGAAGCTTTAGAGAATACATGTTTATGAAGTGCCCAGGAAGCCCAGCTTGAAAGCATGAAAGCTAAACGTTATACCACACAGACACAATTTACAAATTGTGGAAGCACAGATTGAATATATATATATATATATATATATATATATATATATATATATATATATATATATATATATATATATATATATATATATATATAGTCCTCGACTTACGATCCGTTAACGAATTTCGTCGTAAGTCGGATCATACATTCATACAGTACTGTACACCATAATAACATAATGATGGCCTTCCTTTTCTTTGAGGCACTGGTATCAGATGAGTCTGACTTACGTTTGGGAGCCATAATGAAGGGTGTTATGGTGTGCAGGAGACTCCTTTTCCTCGTGTAACCGGGTACAGTCCTGGCCTCCAGAGCCAGGCTCTATTGGCACCCTAGGCGTGCCCCCCCCCGTCCGGCGCCACCCCGCCACCCTCGACCGGCGCCCCCATCCCGCGACACCGCCTCCCCCCAGCTGTCTAGATGGACAGTGCTGCTTCAGTTATTATTATTTATTCTTATAATTGGTTAAATATGTTAAACATATCTCTGTAAAAGGTAGTCTGTAATGAGTTTGTTGTACCAGATGTTGGATGCAGGTCAGAAAGTGTTTCTTTGTGTTTAGGGTTAAAGTATTGACACATGGTATATAAGAAGTCACAATTTAATGTCTTACCTCAAGGTCAATCATGTCTCTAGGAAAGGGAACCTCAGGATTCTCCCCTGTATCAAGGATGGAAATATTTGCTTTCTTGACCTCCTTCTCTACAAACCCTGTAAAGGATAATTATAGGCAATAATGTTTAAGGGCTCCTTTCAAAAAGGTTTTATTTTTTTATTTGACAAAAAAAAAAAAAAATCAATAAAGGCATTCATGTGTAATGACAGTCTGGTTGGTAAATTGCCTTTGTATTTATTTATTTTTCAAAATTCCTGCCAAAGTCTGGCTACCAGTAACAGAACAGTATGACAAGCCATAAAGGACCACTAATGTCTGAAAAAGACAAAAAAGACATTTGGACATGGCAGTTATTTTGATAAACAGAGGTCATCTCGTAAGCTGAATTTCTGAATTTTTATGTTTTGCATTGTTTTCTTTCTTTGCTGGTTGTAGAAATATCTAATCAAACTATTTGGCTTTCTGGAGCACTTCATTAAAATGTAATTATCTAAAAATAATACAGAGAGGGGGCATAGTCTACTTAAAGGAGAACTAGAGTCTCATATAGTCTAGGGGTGATTTGCAATGGTGAGGGGGGAGATGTAGACCTATCACACTATTAGGCTCCTGCACTGCCCCTGCTGTCTTCTATTATGTCAATGTCCTGCCATGGACAGCTGTCATGGTCCTCTTCCACTTCCTTTCAATTTTTTGCTACTGCATTTCCTCTTTTTGGTGAAATTGACAGGAAGTGGAAGAGACAAGGACTGCAGCAGCTGTCAAGCACAAAAGATATTGGCAGCATAGAAGACAGCAATGGAGCCTAACAGACTGATCGGTGAGTATCTCCCCCCTTCCCCTTGCAAATCACCCCTAGACTACACCAGCCTATATTTCTCTTTTAAGAGATAAAAAATAGCTGCAAATGGCAAATAGAAAAACCAAACACACAAAAATCAGGAGTTCAACTTCAAAGATGACATTTAACAAGTAGGAATAAACTCATGCCAAGAAAATATGAATTTTTCTTATTCAGGCATTACTGGTCTTTTAACAAGAAGACTGTAAGCATGGCTAGTGTTGAAATAGCATCCAGTGTTTAACAACACTGAAGATACAAAACTAGTGTTCAGACAGGGCTGGACACCAGTCAATAAAATAAAGACAAAATTGCTCTAAGCCTATGTAAAACCCTGCCTAGCACATGCAATCCCATTTTACATACTATTCAGTGCAGTTATGCAACAGTGACAGAATGTAAACATCAATGCAACACAAGTGCAAAATTCAAACAAGATCACTGTCCCTTCATCTAAATCAAGTTTCTACTGATAAAGTGCAACCTGGAGAGGTCACAATAGATTATTAATAAACAAGTAAATTAGCATTCATACGCAGTTTGCGGTCCATCTCCTCGCATCTTCGGACTTCATTGACAAATTTCCGCTGGAACACGTTGACATCTGGATTTAACTGCAAAATAAAATAAAAAAATAACCTATGCAAGGCCTCAAAAGAATTAAGCACACAAATTCCTAGACTTTAGGCAAATCAGATGTGTGTTCATGACCACATAAAGCTGAAAGTGTATCTAGTAAACTGCAACATTCTACCAAAAAAAAAAAAAAAGCGAAATTACTTTTTATACGAGGGGTGATTCTACATGTGAACTCCTAATATAGTTACAGGTGCTGCTCTTTCTTCCAGCGCTGCCTCCTGCTGATTGGATTATTGATTTTCTTTTCTCTTAATTCCAGAATAATAATCTCCTTTTGGTTCAAGCCTCCTCTTTTCTAATTTTCTGATGACAGCAAAAGCAGAATTAAGACCTAATACTGCTTCAGCGCTTGCTAACACTGGGGAAAAAAGGAAGATGAGGAGAAGGTGAAGGGGATTGCGACACTAGAAGCAAAGAAAAGAAGATCCATAATCCAATCAGCAGGAGGTAGCGCTGGAAGTTAGAGCAGCATCTGTAAGTATATTAGGACTTCACATGTAGTAGAATCACCCCTGGAATGATGAGCACCTTTATTCCCCTTTAATGTGCAGAGAACATTATAGTTGCAGCATCCATTATTTCCTTTTTTTTTCAGTGTCTTTTTTTTTTTTTTTTTTATGATTTGACAAACCTTTTTTTAGCAATTATCTCCTTAATTCCCTGGCTGTTCCCTTGGATCAGTAAACCAAGCATTATCAGTAAATGTGTAGTCTTTAGCTGCAGTGTGTTGATGTGCCCTTGAGTCAGAACTTTTCCAGGGAACACACATAAATCAGTGTGCAGCAGTGTTCATACATTGCCAGCAAGTTGCCTCTAAAAGAAATTACTGTGCTTATGTATTTGCCTTGTCTTAGACTCAAATACACAGAAATACAGCTAAATACTACACAGAGCACTCATGACTACACAGCTTATAGGGAAAGGCTATTACACATTTCCTTTATTTGACTATGGATTCCTAAACACAACATTGCTAATTCAAAAGCAAAGACAGATAAACAAAAAGATTTAAAAAAAACACAGTGCTACACTGGAATACAATATAGGATAGATAATGAAACAGTGAATCAAAAAAACCATTAGGGAATGTACAACCCATTTAAGCCCCCGTCTACAGAATTCATTTGCAAAAAAAAAAAAAAAAATGAATATTTTAGAATATGAATGAATTCTTAGAATGCTGTAATCATTTACAAAAAAAAAGTGAAATGATTGCTTTCTCATAAAATCATACAACCATAAGCAAAGCCTGCCAAATTCAGCCTACTGCCACAGCTTCTAATCCAGGGGTTGGCAACCCGTGGCTCTTTTGATGACTGCATCTGTCTCTTTGACTGTAACGAGTGGTGCTCACATGCAAGCACTGCTCATTACAGTCTGCTGGCTTAATCGCCGGCAGGCGCTGTAGAGACAAAATTCTCTCAGCGCTTTGGCAAGCAATCCGGAGCCGTTGAAGTACCGCGTTTCTGGGTCGCAAGCCAATCTGGAGCCGCTGATGTTACCGCGCTTCCAGGTTGCTAGCCAATCCTGAGTCACTGACGTCTCCGGCTCCAGATTCAAAAGGGCTGAGCAGAGCCTCACTATATGGCTCTCTCAGCCGAAAAGGTTGCAGACCCCTGTTCTAATCCTTCAGAATTCATATCTGTCTCATTACGTCTGCCAAAAATGGAATTTCTTTGGGCAATACAGCACATCATAGATCATGTACGGGCATCCCCTGCATTCCTGGGGGTTGATTTCATGGCAGAAAATTTTAAATAAGATGTAATTAGTTTGACAAATGCTGATATAATAAGCCATTAGGGAAGTGTTGCGATTGCTTCATCTTTATCCACACAGAAGTCCTGCCTATCTTTATGACGGAGCTAGTAAAAGTAATTCCCATTCCCAGTAACACTTAAAATGCAACCTATCTCACACAGTAAATGTTTACCCAGCAACACTATGTATACAAAGTTTTTCATTTTCCTAATCGGAGTTAGCATTCCACACATATTACTGGCAAACCAACAAACTTTTGACAAGGAGAGATTTTAATTAGCACCTCTCTGAAAAATGGAGACATTCGCTATTTAATTAAACGTAGGGCTCTGACAACAAACAACTCTAAATAAGCAATTACGATTTTTTTTATATTATGAAAGTCATTTTAAATGGGATCAAAATCTTGTTCGCACTAGAGTGACTCTTAAGTGAGGAGGGGCTAATAGTTACCATTAGGGTTTATTGGTCCCAGCACTGTCTCTTGATTTCAATATTAAGCTGATCTCAACTTGGGGAAGCGCAGAAGAAACATTCTGATGTAAAACTGCTTCTGCGCTTGCTCTTTTTGAAGAGGAAGCAAGAAATGAAAAGGAATGCAGCATTGAGAAGATGGAATCAACTTTCTAGTGAAAAGTAGTAGTTTGTAAGTAGTTTGTAATTTCATACTTGTGGCACTCAATGGTTTCTGATCTTTAAACAAAGTGTATAGTTATTTTTTATAGGATTGTTAAAATAAAAGTTCTTGTCGTAGCACATGACACCAAATCAGGTGTCTAAGAAACAGCTCCACAGGTTTAAAACAGAAAAAAAGATATGCAGATAATGTAGTGTTTTTTTTTTTACTGTTAACCTTGCACACTGTTCCACTGACACCTCTACACCCCAACCTATAGGATGATGTCATCATATAACATGGACCCTAAATATAAATTGGTCAAGAAGTTTTTAAATAATTTCACTTTCTATTCTTCTCTCTGACCCACTTGAAAACAATTAACAGTAACTTACATCCCGGAATTGCACTTTTCCCAGCTCTCCCAGTTCACTAACACAGCAATACGCAGCTTCAGACTGAAGAAAAAGCTGCGCGAGGGTCATCTCCTCGCTTCTGAAAAGTTCCCCCATCTTTACTGGTTGTGTTTCTACTGTTCAGGCTATAGAAAAAGGAAAAAAAAAGATACATTTTTTAACATTACCATAAAGCTTGCCAATGAATTTTTACTGTAATAACACAACCCTGTTTCAAATAAACGGATCCGAAAATTCAAAATAAAAAGCTTTTGTTTGTGCTGTAAATGTGTACTAATTAAGCAGTGTACTTCATTGAACGTTTAGTCCCCTTGGAATGTTATGTAGTGGCTGTTACATTTAAAGGGGAACTATAGTGGTAAACCATACTTACATGATTGATCTGGGCATGCGCAGTCGGTTAATTTCGCCGA
>WMED01000419.1:0-29007 GCA_019650415.1 Pipa parva
AGGCAACAGTTCCTTTAATGTGAGATACATAAGGGTTTATTGTGCATGAGTAGATTTGTTGCTGACTCTTTCCAGTACTAGTTGCAGCAACACAAACCTCCTGGAATTGTTATCTAGCGTATGGAGTCTAGTCATTCTGTCCTCCAAAATGCATACATTATTCAACAGCTGTGTGTTTTAGGTACCATGATTCTCATAGATGTGGTGGGAAACATTTCCATGAAATTAACGTCACAAGAACATGGGAACAGATTTAATTAACTAAGAGTGAATTTGAAGAGAATCAGTTAATAACTGCTTATGATACAGTGCAAAAAAATAGTAGCCTTGAGTTTAGTCATTACTAGAAGTGCTATATAGACATTTATATTACATTGTCATTGCATACGAATAAAAATATTGTTCATGTTCTTATTCACAGATAAAAGACATTCATCAGTTGATGTGTTCAAGAAACTTAGATATCCACCTACATTTCTTGCTGCATCTAGACTTTCTGCCATGCTGAATGGTAATGATGAGGTGTATGCTAACTCCATGGTAGTGGATGAGGTAAGTTACATCTCCTATCATAATAACTGCCATAAAGAATGTGCTGGTTGGTATCGTATTTGTGATGGAATCTTTCTTCCTCATTATTATGTCTAGTTGGTTACTTTGTCTGTCTAGGGCAGTAGTTCTCTAACTGTAGTATGTAAATTGTGTAAGGCACAGTGGTAAGTTGGGTGAGGTTCATATGGGTACCCAATCTACCTGGAAATGGTTTGGCATAGTATGGAGTCAGCATTTTCATATAATGTTAAAGTCCTTGGTGCAGTTGTGTATCTATACAATGTTGTCATTCTGTGTTCTCCACCCACCCAAATAGAGATTGTCATCATTTTTTAGTCTCTAAAGTTTGTTGGGCTCCATTTGCTAAGCACTACATTGTGATGACTGTATTTGTAGCACCTTATGTTTGTATTGTTACAGCTAAATACTTTACTTTAGGCTTGTAGCATTTAAAAAGTGAAAGTTGTTCAGAAAGACTGAAATTCCCACAATGCAATGTCACCCTCAGGAGGGTGTTAGTGGCAGAAAAATCAGTTGGGGATAATTTATTCTTTTGTATTGCTTGAAAGTGTATGTTGCAGTATTACTATGTTTTATAAATTATGTAGATTAATGCCTACATTTCCCATGATCCAGTGTAAGGTATTTAGTCACAAGACAGAATCAATGGTAGACAGAATGCTTATTAACTCATTGTTGTACTTGTTTCACAGAAAATCCTTATCAGCCCTTTGTAATAATGAATAAGGACTACAAATCTCCTGATACCCTGTCAAGTATTTGCTAACTGGTAGGGTACAGTAGCAATTGGAGGCAGTTAGGAGAGGTGAACTGGATCAGTTAAAGCAAAAAAACTTTATTCAAAATGTTATTTTTTAAACAGGAAAGTAGTGAGATGGCTATTATCCCTTTATAAGGTTATATTTTAAAAGGAAGTTCCATGTACTTCCTGTGTGTACTGTGAATTGATAAATTGTTATCAACCAATAAATACTGATCAGTTGACAGAGGCACACTTTGCAGTGTGTTTGTATTAAGCTCACCTTCCATTTTATATCTTTTTCTGACTATAGCAAAATGGAAGGACCAACTCCATAAGGAATAATGGGTTTCAGCCTTTGTAAATAGGCAAAAACAGCAATATTGATAAAACTAGGCTGTTTCTCTTGCATGAAATGAAAAATACTTTTCAGCTTTAGTAAATAACCCTTTAGAATAAACAGAACAAAAATTTTTTCAGTTCCAGAGGCGAAACTACAGCAGTGGTTGTGGTACAACTGGGCCCTGCACCCTACAGGTCCATTCCCTCCACCACAATGTTTTCTCTGCATTTCCCAAACGCCTTTGCACTTCTGATCTTGTCTCCCCAAAATATATCTGTTTTTTTTTTTCTGAGGGAGGGAAAGGTCGATACTGATCTTGCAGCTACATACTGTAGCAGTTATTATGCTAGTTTCCATTTCCTTTAACCTTCCATTTTGAGGATTATCATCCTTTTGCAAATCAAGAGTGATGGTTTCAACTTTAACAACAGCATGTATAAAGAGTTTCTCAATTGTATCATTGCTACAGATTCCAAAAGCTAAAGGGCTGCATATTCCCTCCCTACTTTTTCAGCTTTTACCCTCTATGCTATTTCATTTGCTACAATTTCTATTAGTTAACGGTTTCTTGCTTTTTTCCTTTCTTAACTGTAGTAATCATTAAACCCTAAACTTTCTAGTTTGTTTGGGTCCAGTTATAAGCAGCATCCAACTGCCTTGAAGAAGGCCCAACAGGAGGCCCCCTCCTTTGCTGACCAACATCATGTGGTGTATGATGTTCATGCACAAGGCCGGCAATGGAGGAGAAGGTCTGCTGTATCGGGCTGGCCTGCCGAGTGCCAGCATAGTCTGACACTGGTTATAAGGAAATGTTACATTATACTAAATTGGTTAGATAAAAGTAAGAGATCCACAGTTTTGGCATGTTGCTAGTTATATAGAGTACAGAATGGATGGTGTGTGGCTAATGTGTTTTAACATATGTTTTTAAGGTGACTGATTTAGATAACAACACCATTCATTTCAACAATGGCAAGAGTAAAGGCTCAGCTTCAGTCAGTTCAGTCTCCACCCTGACAGCAAATAAGGATAATAATTACAGTGTTTGTGCATCTCCTGAGAGAAACAAGGGAGAAGTAAACAAAGTGGAGAGAGCAGACCTGCCTGCTTACAGTTCATCTTCAGAGTTGCACTCCTCAGGTGGAACGCACAGAAAAAGCAGAACATTTGCCTATGGTCCTGAACGGATTTCAGCTTTTAACATCATAAAGAGAAGAAGGTAATATATTTTATTCCATTTGTCATTTTTTTCAATAATATTCAATTAATCTTTTCAAATGCACTGATAACAGCGGATGAGATTAGCAGATTTATAAAAAAATAAATAAATAAAAAAAAACCTGCTCTCTGTAACCTGTCAATTTCTTTTGCTTTTGACAAGTGGTAAATAGAGCAAGCATAGTAGCGGTTTTACATCAGAAAACTTCTACTGCGCTTCCTCTATTCACTGAAAGACACAGGAACAGGAAGTTAAGAAGATCACATCGCTTGTCAAGAGCAGAATTTGGCAGGTTACAGAGAGCAGGGGCAGATCTGGAGTATAAAAGAATGGTCGCTAAATATTTCTACCCCCCCCCCTCTTAAAAATTACCCCTGTAATTAATAAGCTTTTAGTTCTACTTTAATATAAATCATTTTGCTAAATGACTTTCGGTAGATTGATGTGTATTGATCAATTGTTATTTAGTTTTCTATGAATATCATCATTCTGTGATTTTTATGGCATCTCTAGCTGTGCATAGACAAATATGTCCCATCGGGATCCAAATGACAGAATTATTTTTGTACATGTCATTATTAGGTCTTTTAGAAAATTGTAATTTAGGTTTATCTGAAGACTCTTTGGAAAATGTAGTTTGCAGGATTACCATTAATTTTAGATGCACAACATTTGATCTGTGCTGATTTTTCTGTATGTATTTGCACATGTATGTTGTAATTTGCTTACTAGGTTGTTGAAAGGTACATATTAAAAACACAAGCTGTCAGGTTGCCTATGAATCAGGATAATTAAGTCGCAGTGAATCTGGAGTTACCTATTCACTATTTAATAAGTGGACACATGTTAAAGCACATGCAATGGGACTGACTAAGGATGATGCAGTTTACATGTGGTCAGTGGCCAGTCACTGACCTATGTCATCTTACATACTGGTTGATAATCACGTCCACAGGGTAAGCTGATCAGGAACCAGAGCTGTTGTAATGTAAAGTAGTTAAAATGCATTCAAATAATTTCCACCCACTGTGTAATGTGATTTTCACTAGTGTACTTTTAACAAGGTTACCTAGACAGCATGTATGTATGTTTATAAACTAGCTCAAGACACAAGATCTATTTCAATTTAATTTGGTTAATTTTGAATATATGATAGATTTATTTGAATATCTTTTTTTCTGGTAGAAATTATGGTGTATTCAGTAAAACATACTAGAGCATTACTTTCATGAAAAATAAAGAAAATGTAAGGACAGGTGGGAAACATATATTTCTCATCAATTATAACAAACTAGTGTTATATTAGTAATACTTTATTTTAATATATAAGTTTTTTTCAGTTTGATGTATGTGATATGCTAAAAAACAGGGGTCGGCAAGCTATGGCTCTTGAGCCAGATATAGCCCTTTTGATGTCCATATCTGGCTCTTTCACTGCAAGCACCGCTCATTACAGTGTGCCGACAAGCGCTGTAGAGAGAGAGCTCTCTCAGGGCTTCTGGATTGCTAGCCAATCAGGAGCTGCTGACGTCACCGCAAGTCTGGGTTGCTAGCCAATCGGTAGCTGCATGTGACGTCAGCGGCTCCGGATTCAAAAGGGCTGAGGGAGCCGCACGTATATGGCTCCCTCAGCCCTAAAGGTTGCCGACCCCTGCTATAAAAGATCAACAGTGGCAATCATTTCCAGGTCTAGTAACCCATAGCAACTAATACACATTTTGTATTACCTAGTTTAGGGCGAAATGTAATAAACTCGAAAAGGCAGATATTGAAACGCCATCTTGACTGTTCGATCAGTAAAAATTGATTGATATTTTTCGATCGATACGTTTCGATTGGATTTTTCAATGGAAATGTAACCATACTTTAGTAGTATGGCTACCTTTCCATCGAAAAATCCAATCGAAAAGTATCAATCACTAAAAATCGATTGAAAAATATCGATTGATTTTTTTTACCAATTGAACAGCTGATACGTATATACAGGGAATACAGTCAAAAAGGAGAAATTGGCCTTTTTGAGTTTATTAAATTTTGCCCTTATAATACAGTGCTATAATAAATAGACCAACCAGCTAGTCGGCTGCTATCAGTTACTAGATCTCTGTATATAATTGCCCCTGTTGTTACATTTCCAGGAAAAATTAGCTGTCTAAAAATGTTGTGAAATGCCATTTATATGTGTAATTAAGAACAATGTAATACAAGGTACAAATTATACTATAGATTTGGAAAACTCATAGAAACCAATCACCAGTTAGCACTAGTTCAGTATTTAAATAAGTTAGAATGATTAAATAAACTGTCGACTAATCTGATTAGTTTCTGTGAGTGACTAGTTACCTGGGGATTGCTTACTCCAATATGCTAACCATGAATTGTTGCTGTACTTTATAAGGCAAAAGAAATGCTACAATTTCTACTGAGTATGAATCCTTATACTGACAGGGCTGGTCAAAATCTATAAACCAAGAACTGATGCCTCCCTAAGTGTCCTTCTAGTGTCTAACATTCTAGAATGTTGATATAAGGTTTAAACTTGCTCTTGGAGCTTAAAAAAAAAAAAGTCTGGTCCAGCAATTGCCTGACTAACTCCTAACCTTTTTACAAAGTTATCCTCCCCTGCTTGTTAACATGAAAACCTTCACCTGAAAAACCTTAAATCTTTTTTTTTGACTAGTGTAAAATGAGACAATAGTCACTGCTACATAGATTATGGCTCTTTAATTTATAGGAGGAATGGTCTGTGTGATATTCCCTGGGAAGGTAATTGACACTAGATTAAAGAAATATATTTTTTTGCTATAGTAAGGAACAATTTACAATCACAGCCAACATGTATTACACTACTGTATATAGGAGCGTATTTAGATTTTTTTTTTCTTATCTTTATTTACTTATCATTGATATTCAGTGCTGGGAACTTGCTGGGTTTTACCTGGAGACTCTGGGTTTGCAAAGTAAGGCCAAGTTCACACTGGCGTAAATGCGCTAGCGCATAGACACTGAATTAAAAAAAAAATGCATGCTGTGAATCCCTATATGACTTACCTGTGCCATTCACACTAGTGCTAAATACGAGCGCGTGCAAACTCTTGCTGTTGCGTATCTGACGAGTGTATGAACACAACACAAAGAATGTGGCTATATAGGAGGAGCCACAAAATGTTGCATTTACCACGTATTAGCTGCCAAGAGAAAATCCTATACCTGCTAGTGACCATAAAGTAAATTAAGGGCAAAATACAACACAGTGTAGGGTACCTTACAAACATCTACCTTAATGTCTGGAGTGGAAATATTGGGGCTGGTGGCATATGGCTCATTTGAATATATATACATTTGTATTGGTTATTTTTTCGTTATAAGTATTTAATTACCATCAGTTATTGTTTTAGGAAATAATGATAACATAATCAAATTCCTTCTCCATCCCAGTTTTGCCTCACATGAGGATTGGTGGTGGTGGTGGCCCAATGTATGGGTCAGTGAGTCCTTTACCTACTAGACAATAAGCTGCCTGCTATACATACTGTACAGTCCTGCAGGTGTGCAAGTGATGAATAAACTGGATTTTCCAGCTTGCTCAGCTGTCACTGTTAACTATAAAATACAAAATGAAGGGTGTGGACTAATGTAGTGGGCATGGTTCATTTGTTGTCATGTCATTTAGCTGCAGTCAGTACTGTGAGATTTACCAGTAGTACGAAAGGAATACACCATATTCAGCTGGATGCTGTGGGCTATGATAAATCCTGTTTTACAAAGCCACTGAGATACGTCACAAGACAATGTACTGGGTGGGTAAATGGTTCATCATTATACTTTGTCTCTTAAACTGATGTATACCTGACAATGTGTAAATGGTTATTGGGGACTTATGACATATTAATGGAGGCATGTGTTTGGCTATAACTATAAGAATTTTTTTGGAGAACAATGTTTCTTTAGAAATTTGTTTAAAATGGTCTGTAATGTAAAGAGGTTTGCCTGCATTGAGATTGTAGTTAATTCCTACCCAGTAAAAGAAAAGGCTTAGTGGAATGAAATTTGTCTGCAGGTGTTTTCTTGCTGTTTGTTACCTGCCTGCTCATTGTGGATGCCTTTTATATGTTGCATAGACAAACATCCAACCAGTGCTATTTTATTTATTTGAACATTAGATACTACATAGCCAACCTAAATCGAAAAGGCAGACAAAATGAATCTAAATGTATTCATGAACAGAATTCCTACACTGTGTATAAATTACATAGTATTTAGTGCATTAGTTGTGGCAGGTAGGGTATCTTGACATACTCCATTAAAGATATAAACATCTGTTTATTATGGCTTTAATAGAAGCAGTTGAGCCCAGTGCAAACTTTGAGACTAAACCCCTATGCCTCTGATTATCAATATTTCCCTATACCCAATTCTTCTCTTTAGTGATATCCCTTAGTTTCTGCATGCATGCGCTAGAGGAAGCTCTCAGGTGTAGAGAGTGAAACGCGTCCAGTTTTGGGCCCTGCTTGCTCCCTCCATGTCAGCTTCATGCATATTGGAATAAGCTCTCATTTTTCTGACATTTTTTTCA
The DNA here is from genome assembly GCA_019650415.1 of Pipa parva. Classification (NCBI taxonomy): domain Eukaryota; kingdom Metazoa; phylum Chordata; class Amphibia; order Anura; family Pipidae; genus Pipa; species Pipa parva. The sequence continues at coordinate 7,451 of WMED01000419.1, forward strand.
TATCGATAATGCTATCTCCTTGCTGGATAATTAGACTCTACCTTTACTTGTGCAAATATACCATGTGCATTCAGTATATTTAAACTACAGGTATATGCAATCCATGCAGCGTTTGCTTGTATTGTCTATTATAGGGAATCAGGTATTGGCTCTTGGAGTTTTTATATGTGTTTCACTCCAATTTTACTTGTTTTTATGTTTTGTTTGTGGTGTGTTTGATTTTGTACCATTAAAAGATATGTAGTTTTATCCTGTTATACATGAGTGTGTGTAGTCTTTATGGGGTGTCTTTGGTTCTCTTTTTTTTATTTAATTATATTAGTTCCTGCATGTGAGGTGATTTGCCAGTCAATTTTTTGTGCCTAGTGGGGCTCACCTCAGGTCACTGCATTTTATGGTTGCCCTTTAAGGCCAGTATCACACTGGCTGTTTCTAGCTGAGTTGGAAAAATAGTGTCCATTGTTTCCTGTGGGATAATCCACACAGACAATAGTGTGGTATAATAATGAGCCTAATTAACTGCTCAGCTACAAACCAGCCTGTGTGTTACTGGCCTACGAAAGTGTGCAATCATTCTGACCTATACCATATATAAGTGAAACCATCTGCCATTGATTGTGCTCTATCTGCCTATCTATCTGACCTTCTAACTATGGGGTATAATACATTAAATGTTGCATATCTATACTGTATATATATAAATTAATGTATGTGTGTGTGTGTGTCCTTTATGCATTACTACACCATTCATCCGATCGGCATGAAACTTTGGGAAGTTGTTATGTAGACTCCCGGGAAGGTTTCTGGCATAGTACATTTTGTCCCCTATTTCACGTAAGGGCATAACTAGCAAAAATGCATTATTCATCCGATCGCCATGAAACTTTGGGAAGTATGTCTGTCAGTTAAAATTCCAGAATGGGCAAAATTCTACAAATATGTGAACTTATCACATGGGACGAATGCACAATGGCTCACAAAAAAGCATTGGAAGCGCTTGATCGTACACTGATTTGCAGGGAAATGGACAGTCCTTCGGTGGGGCACTCATTTTATTGTCTGGTGATTTTCAACAAACTCTGCCAGTTATACCACGTTCAACACCTGCTGATGAACTTAATGCATGTCTCAAATCGTCAGTTCTATGGCGACATGTAAATAAATTGACTTTGAAAACCAATATGCGTGTTCAATTACAAAATGATACATCTGCCGAACATTTCACAAAACAATTATTGGAGATTGGCAATGGGAAGATGGCTGTCGACACATCTACACAATGTATCACATTACCAACACATTTTTGTGAGATGACATCAACCGAAGACAAATTGATACAAAAGGTTTTTCCAAATATTGCACGGAATTACAAAAATCATCAGTGGCTAAGTGAACGTGCTATATTAGCAGCTACGAACAACAATGTCAATGCCATCAATTTCAGTATTCAAAACGGAATACCAGGGGAAGCGACAACGTATAAATCCATTGATACTTTGATTAATCAAGACGAAATTGTCAATTACCCCACGGAATTGTTGAATTCACTCGATTTGGAGAATCCATGTTTCTCACATGGACAAACATATATGGCCTGCTCACGCGTCGGAAAACCTTCTGATTTATTTGTATACGCACCAGATGGAAAAAACGAAAGTATAGTATAATCACAAGCACTCAAATAAATAAATAGAATTTAAATGACACTTTCAAATGATTTGCTGATGAAAATAAATAAATATTAATAAAAATGACACAATGCAAATAGATATTTTTTTTTTAAATAACGAGTTTTCTTGAATTTCCTTTTTTCTGATATTGCAGCAACGCGTGATGGGTAAGCTAGTATTTTATATATGTATATAGACCCATATAGTGAGTTAAATTCTTCTTTTCTTATTTCCTTTGTGGAAATGCACCCTTTTGCACCAAAATGCACAGTACATTAAAGGAATGTAAAAAATTACATTTTGCAACACAAACAAGAAACCTTTTTCATTTTTGTTTGTGTTTCCCTTCTCAGAATGGTGAGTACGCCTCTAAGGGCCTTATTGTCTAAAGGACGAATAGTCGCTTAAAGCTCTAAATTCGCATCTATTTGCCACTTCCCCATGTTCACTTATTGAGCAAACTCAGCGATGTAGTGAATGTGCGACCAGTTCAGGTGACTACAATAGTCGTGATCTTACAGAGCACTTTGTATCACTTTGTGTGTGCGTGTACAGATATTTCTACTATCGACTAAGTGACTCGCTGAAGTGAGTCAAAGGAGGTCTAAATTCACCGAGAGTAGCAAATTGGGCAGATGATAGCAGGGCTTTGCATTCTACTTCTAAATGACGGACTTGACTATGCCACACAATGCATCCAACAGCGGTCGCCACTGTCTGCTTGTTCACTGTTTAGTCCGCTTGTTTGCTGATTAGTCATTAATGAGACGTGAATTTTCAACTGTTTTGGAGATGCGACTCAAATTGTAGCAAGGTGAATTTGACAGGTGAATCACCCTTTACGCAATCATCCCCTAAGTGTTCAGCCATGTGAGTAAGTTGAAGTTCTAGAGCAATCTTTTTTATAAGCCTCATCAAACAAAAATCCTACCACCTGCTCCTTTACCTGTTTGAGTAAACGTACCTATGAACATTTGCTTTTTTAAATGAACCGAAATGCAGCAGTATCAGATTACTTATAAGTGTTTCTATGTACTTGGAGATGTATGCCAGAGCAACTTTCTTGCTACATTGTACCTTAAGCAAATAGACCTTATTTTAAAAGTGTTATTTAAGAGGTATCTTGCTTTCATCTGATGCAGACTTGTTTACCAGGATCTGAGGCATACATCAGTAGTAAACTAGCCAAAGCAAGAAGCATACCAGCTTTGTGTTTGACCCTCCATTTTCCAGTGCTAATATTAGCCAGTTAACTTAAGGAGGATGGGATATATTGCAGGTTTGTTTACTGGGTGATGATGCTTGTTAGTCTACAGACTCCCTAATGAAGTTGCTTGCATGATTGAAGGATTCTAATCTTATATCTTTATTACAATGATGAGATCCATGGCATTTCAATTGGTAATGCCTTGGATTTTAGGCTGTATCTATGCTCATAAATCAGCAGCAGTGGGTGCCCCAATATGTTATGTGTTTATGGTTGATGAGAGTTATAGTTCAATAACATCTGTGGTCCCAGTACACTGGTATATACAGTTTTAAATGTTGGGGTTATTCCCTTGTTATTCCTTTTTTCCTGCTGCAGTTCTGTGTGTACCACATGAAACATTTAAATACATACTGTTTAAAAAAAGATTGTTGTACATCTCAAAAGCTTGTTGTTCCATATATGGAAGTGACAATAACTTGTAAGATCAAAACAAGTCACCTCCAACATCGCCGTCGCTAGTTAAAAAAAATGCACGCGACCGTCCCCCTGGACAGATGGTGCCCCTAGCATCTGCCTATTCCACCTAATGGAAGGGCCGGCTCTGAGGACAGAACATGAATCTTTTTCAGTGAAAGTTTCTCTAGGTTTTGTGGCAGAGGACCCATGTATTCCTATGTATTAATAAGTATTTGGTACCTATGTCTGCTAACTGCAGTCAGAATAGTGCTTTTGGAGATGCTTTAAGCTGGCATTATTCTCAAATGTAAACATTTTTTTAAAACCCTTTCCTCTGAAACGCTGACTTACATAAGTAAAAAAAGTCTATGGGCCTCATTAACTAAAGTCCAAATAGTTATGTAGAGCTATGAATTTGTGTCTGTTCTCCACTCTTCCATGTTCTCTTATACACAACCAATTTGGCGGACCATGATAGTCGCGATCTTACGGAGCTCTTTTTGCCTCAATTTGCGTGCGCATGTACAGGTACTTCTACTATTGACTAAGATGTGGAGTGCTGCAAAGGTGTGAATGCTACCAGGTGAACTTTTCCAAATTCACCTGTTTGACTTTGCCACTTCAGACTGGCGAATTGGGGGCTTGATGGAAGGGCTCTGGTGTTGCATAAAGAGACTATTCCTTCAAAAGTAACAATGGTGACTAAATGACAACAGGTCCTAGGGACAAGGTGATATAGAATATTCACAGAGTACAGTTACTGCCCTTCACCTTACTCCACATGCCTTATCATCCTGCTTCTGTCTGACTTACTACACCACACTACGCATGCGACAGTGTTCACTGCCGTCTGCCTGTTCGACAAGTGTATTCTCCACTTAGTCAACACTGAAGAGTGAATTTGTGATGTGACTTGAATTGTAGCAAGGTGAATTCGACAAATGAATTCACCCTTTTAAAAATGTGTCTCTAAGGGATGTGTAGAGCTCTGTAAGTCCACAACTGTCGTAAGCGTGTGAATTTGATGTGAATTTGTCACATTGCAGAGTTTGCTGAATATATGAATATCATTAAATGATGAATAAATGTTAATTCGGACCTTTATGCAGCTGTTTGGACTTTCATGAATAAGCACTGTAATTTTGACTGAGTGGACACTGATATTTGATGGTAAAGACATACCTTTCAAATGACCCTATTTTGGAAGACTGTCTGAATTTCAAGCGCTCATAAGGGGCAGGATTTATTCCCCTCCTATTGAGGACACTTTCCTGGAAGGTGCAATATGGAATTCTGTACATAATCTGGTGATTTAGGCCTGTTGCCAAAGGACTGGATGGATATATGGCGAATTTGATAACATACCTGGTTAAGCAAACTGGACAGATCTAAAGTTTGCTAATGAACACTTTGTTGTTTTGTACCATCGACTTTTTGATATTTTTTTTTTGCTGATTTTTACTGATTTCGTAAATTTGTTTTTCCTCTCAATTTTTACAAGCAAAAAAATGTACTGTTTTTGTTGATTCTGCAAATGTTATAGTTACAGTTTTTGGTAAAAATTATAACACTTGATAATTCTGCCTCACTTATCAGCTTGACAAATATGTCCCCGGTAATGGCCCACTAGAGGATTTTTCAATAGGCCTCAGTATTGTTGAGCCCAGACACGAAGCCCAAAGCATGGTGAGCTTTGGCGCAGTAAATAACATGCTGCAAAGCAATGCTATTTCTAGCCAATTTATAATTGTATTATTTGTTTGTCATAAAATTGCAGCATCTGTGAGTAGGAGGTGTGCCCATGGGAACTGTGTAGTTTTTAGCATTTTAGCTTCACCTGCACCTGAATTTCACATATTTGTGAACACTAACAACATACGAAGCTGCAGCTGTTGCAAGAGTTGAGTGAAGTATATATGGAGATGTCCACATGGCTAAGGGTGCAATTAGTCAATGCATGGTATAGCTTCCTCTACACTACAGCCTCCAACATTATGTCCCCCCTATGCTATGTTAGTCATTAAAGCTTTAAAACTACATTAGCAGCCATTCAGACACACCTATCTGATATTGTGATGATAGTGAACTTGTGCTGTTTTCGTAAGGAATCCCTAGGCTTTGCAGAGCATAATGACTAAATGCTATTTTTGACAAGTATACACGTTAATAGATCAGACAGTAGAATGAACACAGACAGGGAGAGCTGGGAATGGCATGATGTTTCCTTACCAGATTTAGAGAAGTTCACATGCTCACAGGCAAAATGGGGAAACATTTGCAGCTTTAAAAAGAGCCATGAACCGTAAATACCTTTGTGTGTATTCATGCCTTTTATAGAAACATGTTGTTAGCAATAGCTATCTGACCTGTCAGTTCCACACTAGATGTCCCCCTACTGGTGGCAGCTGGAATGACTCACGTGGGAACACTGGTGGAAACTTGGAACAGCTGAACTTGAACGTAGAAGGCTTATAGTTAATGCGGCATAGTTGAAATGTCACTCACAGCACCCCTGGGCACATGCTGAACTATAACACAAACCACCTCCTGCAAGCAACATAGAGTACAAGATCCTCTCCTGGGACTCTCACTCATGGCTCAACGCTGCAGAGACATACCAGTGCTTTACTTGACTGAAGCTGCGGTGCTAGCTGTGTGAAGAGGCTCACTCAGATGCTGCAGAATCTCTTAGCTGGAACTTGGAGCCGATCCCTTTAAGGCTGTCTTGGCACAGCTGTAACAAACTGCAGGAGACCTCCAGTTCTCTATAACTGCCTTTTCCCCTGAATCAGAACACCACTTCATTTTTTCTATTTAGTTCAGGATGCAGTATCATTTTTCCCCATTGCTCTGTAATAAACAAGTGCTATACACCAGTGTTTCTGAATGCATCCATCATTACACCATCCTTCATTCATTTCAAGAAGTAGTCCCAGGTTTTATCCAAAGGCTTTGGGGAAAATGTACAGAAAACAGTTATACTTACTAGTACAGAAATCTGCTGTGTGTCCCCCAAATCTGCCCAATATTCCCCCTGAAGTTTACATCCCATTGAATGACAAACTATGCTATCACTACTGTGCTACATTAGGGAAGCCTACAATTCTTTATAAAACTGATTAATACAGTGAGTGAATACAGTGTTTGCACCCCTAGTAGATATATGAACTGCTCCTTCACTTGAGACAATGTTAAGTTACCATTTATAAAGATGTTTAGAATATTTAATTTAGGTAGGAAAAAAAAAATTTAAAATCATTGATACTGTATACTAAAATGGAGCAGTATTTTTTAAAATGCACATGTCCTTAAGGTTGTTTAACTATGGAATGCATTTTTAGTATGTTGTAGATCAGCGGTTCTCAATCTGTGGGTTGCGACCCCGACGGGGGTCGCAGGACCGTCCCACGGGAGTCGAGAACCACTACTGCCGCACCCGGAAGCACCCCCAGGACCCTTTTCATAAGGGTTCCTGCGGGGTGACGTTGGCCAAAAACGTCACCACGTGATGCGTGTCATCACGTGATGCACGGTGACGTCAGCGTCGGGGGTCGCGGCATAGAAAAGGTTGAGAACCGCTGTTGTAGATGGTGATTCTAATGCAGCTTTCAGTTGCTCCTTAAAAGTGCACTTGTCATCTCAAAACTCTAATACTAAAGTAGGTTCTACTAATGAAATAAAAGTTTTTTTAAATATAAATCATTATCTAGCAGGGATCTGATTGGAAGAACTTTAATGTCAGTCATCCTTTTAGCCCCACCCAACCAGACTCGGGCTGACAGGGAAAATGACAGTGAGAAATGCTATATGTATATTTCATTAGTAGAACCTAATTTAGTATTAGCGTTTTGAGGTGACAGGTGCACTGTAAGTTTATATTTATTTATTTTTTTAATTGACCTTGTTTTGCTTTATATTTTTAGTTTGCTTTGGTTTTGGTTGCCAAGGTTCAGTGGTCAATCTAAGGTCTGTTTTGTCTTTATTTATAATTCATTTTCAGGCCATGCACTATCACTCTTTCCGTCTGTACTTAACTCTGTGACTGGTTGCTATGTTAATGGACCCTGGAAACCACAAGACTATTTAAATGTAAACAAGAACAAAACGTTGAATATGTTCAAAAACTACAAAAAAAGTAATACAATAAAGAGCAGTTTTGTACCTACACACTAAAATTAACTAATGTGTCTTTCAGCTACCTTCTTTGGTTAAGGAATTGGTATTTTTCAGCCAATGAGCGCAAATTGAAGCCAGTGATTAGTGAGTGAATAAGAATTTGACTGGCATATTAAATATGAAAATGTATTTCAGAAATGTTTTGAGGTTATTGCTGCAAGACTTTGAAAGGCCTCGTTTACAATGTCAACTGTTGTGTAACTCAGTAGCTACTGCAAAAAGTCACTGTTGTTGCTTAGCATTATGTCTTATGGAATAGTTTACATTGCATTATGAATAGCAACAGTTGCTGGAAGTGTTATGTGACTGCTTCTTTCATGCAACTCATCTGGTTGTTGGGACTTTCAAAATACAATTAAACTTAATGGAGTAACACAGAAATTGTGCAGTCCTGTTTACACTTCTTGGTACAATTTTGTCATATGCCTGCTTATCTCTAATTGTTTAAACTTCAGCTGCATTATGCTACAATTCGCAGCAGCAATTTCACTGCTTGTGGGTAGCTGCTACAGTGCAAATGAGCAGAAAAATAGCAATAGCCAAATCAGAAATAATGATAGCCAAGTCAGGGTAAGTTATAGCCAAGTAAAAAAGATGATAGCCAACTCAGGGTAAGTTATAGCCAAGTAAAAAAATGATAGTCAACTCAGGGTAAGTTATAGCCAAGTAAAAAAAATGATAGCCAACTCAGGGTAAGTTATAGCCAAGTAAAAAAAAAAAAAGATAGCCAACTCAGGGTAAGTTATAGCCAAGTAAAAAAAAAGATAGCCAACTCAGGGTAAGTTATAGCCAAGTAAAAAAATAGATAGCCAAGTCAGGGTAAGTTATAGCCAAGTAAAAAAAATTATAGCCAACTCAGGGTAAGTTATAGCCAAGTTAAAAAATGATAGCCAACTCAGGGTAAGTGATAGCCAAGTAAAAAAATAGATAGCCAAGTCAGGGTAAGTGATAGCCAAGTAAAAAAATAGATAGCCAAGTCAGGGTAAGTTATAGCCAAGTCACAATTAGTGATAACCAGGTCAGAAATAGTGATGTCTAAGTGAGAAGTAGTGATAAAGGAAGTCGGCCATACTTTGGGTGTAGTAGATGGAACGTAATGGTCTGAATAGTGATGATCAGAAAATGTGTTCATTTTATCAGTTCCAATAAGTACTATCAGTTTCCAAACTCTACAATAAAAGCGTTTAAGTTGTGTTCAATGTGTTCATTAGTGAATGTATTAAAATGTTTGAACTGATGAGTGCTATGGACACTGTTTTTCTATGCTTTGTGTTTATGAGACTGATTATTAAATCTTTCTTTTTCTAGCTCGAGTCTGGATGGTCTTGATGCAGACAGTGAAGGGGAAGCTACGTACTCCAGATACGGTTTTGGCTCTCCAGATAATCCAGACTCATCTACACATTTGGGCTACAGTGGCGATGAACTGGACTCCCCTAAGAGAATCGCAGATCAAGACTTTCAGATCAAGGGATCAGGAAGCTTGCTTCTTTCAAAAGGAAAGGTATTTAACATTAATCAATCTATGCTTTCATATATATGTATGTATTTATTACTTTATATATATTAGCGCTGATATATTACACAGTGCTTTACAGAGATTCATCATTCCCTTTAGTCTCTGCCCCATGGAGCTTACAATCTAGTTTCCCTACTCAGTCATACACACACATAGACAGACACAGATGTATGTTTTTGAATTGTATTACATACAATAAATTGTGTTTTTTAGGATTCGTTGTACTCTGGTGTTAGATTACGTTCTTACTCATGTTCCTCACCAAAGCTTTCTGTTGGAATACCTCAGTTAACGCGGGACCTCTCCGCCGCTGACACTAATGAAGGTGAGCACTTTCTGATCATTCATCATAACAATCTGTGGTTCTAGGGAAATTTTAGCCTGTGATCATGACTGCGCTAATCCCAGCAGCACCAAGTAGCTCTTTTGTATGTTTGCACACCTGAAAATGCTGCATAATCTTAAAACAAATTTGTCTATTTTTTAAATTAAGTAAATTAAAATTATTATTGCAAGAAACAGTAAAGTATGTTTCCTTTTTAGGGCGAAATTTATTCGGTCTTTCCGAGTTTACCGAGTGAAATCTCGCATTGTTCGTGCAAGATTTTTTTTGAGTTTTCGAGATCGATTTTTGAAAAATTTTTCAATTGAAAGGTAACCATACTTTACATTAGTAGCACAGCTACCTTTCCATAGAAAATTTCAAAAAATAGAGATTGAAAAACTCGATTTCGAAAACTCCAAAAATTCTCGCAAGAACAACGTGGGATTCCACTCGGTAAACTTGGAAAGACCGAGAGCGGTCTTTCCGAGTTTAATAAATTTCCATTTAGAGTCTGGAAAGTTTTGAACTCTCCCAAATGCTGGGGTTTGAACCCAAAATTTCAGGTAAAGCAGGTTCACAACATTGAGAATTTCTTTGCCTTTCTGGTTGTATTTTGTATTGTTGTGTTTAACTTTCTGCAATCATACTGATTTTTTTTTTTTTCACGATTACCATTTCCCTTAACGTGGCAATGTAGTTTTTGACACGGTCACCATTAAAATCAATAGGACCAGTCACTGCGGCATTTATTAATGCTGTCGAAAGGCTTCATGGGACATTGTGCTTTAATTTTAAGAGTATTCTTAAATATATATTATTCAAAGTTTGTTTCTTGAAAGATTGTTACTACAAGAAAAACTGAGGTATGTGTATTTTTTTTAGTTTTCTTTTGTTGTGCAGAGAATGTGAATATGCCAAGAATTGTCATTCATTGGTTAATATGTACAGTAAATGAGACAGTTCATATTTAATTTGTGACGCCTTTAAAAAAAACTCTGGTTGTACCAAATCCAAAGTAGTTGGATGATACCAGAACAAGTGGTAAATATAGGTGTTTCAAGAATTTATTCCTGCTCTTAGATGGTGTTCTCAGCATCAATGGTCGCTCACTTCTTCAAGCACTTTCATTGTCTAAATCATTTCTTCACCCTGGTAGTAAGTACTAGAGTAGTAAATGCAATGGCAACTAAGAACTGTGTTGTTGCATGGTTTTCTATTTGTATTCAACTGGAGGAATTTATCAAGGTAATGAAATTAATGTCACCCAATATTCCAATAATGAAGTCACGACTGCGACAGTAGCCGTCTGTTGGGTAGTGTGTGACTGTCGTTAGCTGGCGAATTCACACCTTTACGCAACAACTCAGACTTTAGTCAGTTACCCCCATAATGTATTAAATGCCAATAACCCTTTAACACTTTACATAATCAGAGAGCATATGAAGGGATCATGCTACTTATACAAGTCATCAATAAGAAGAAAGTGTATGTCTCCTTCTTATTGCTCTTAATTGGCAAAATAATTTCAGTGTTTTAACATGATGTACCCCCCCCCCTATGCTTTATACTTGCCTAAATCCTTGGAGTAATGTTGGGGGGGAGGAGGGGGACCTTCGATAAATTTCTCCATATGCTTCTCTTTTGATGGTACTTTCTCAGGTGGTAGTATTCTCTTGTGTAATTTTAACCTTTAGAATGTTAAGTACCAATCTGCATCCCTAAAAACAGTTGTATAGTGTTACCAGACAATTATCCTTTTTAACCTGCAATTGGGCACATCCTGCATAAAACTCTTCATAAATTAACTAACAAGCACTTTTCATGGATACACTATGGCAGGGTTGTTAAACTCTGGTTTCTTCAGCTGTCAGAAATATGTATGGGAAAAAAAAAGTTTTCTTTGCTAGTCCAGAAAAAAATAACATGGACAAATGTGACATGAATAAGATTATGAATTTGTGGGACACTTTAAGTAAAAATGTTCTATTGCCCTATATGGGCAACATACTTTCAAAACAAGGACTTAAACAAAAGATTGGCAACTAAAATTATGATTCTGTTCCTATCATAATCTTATCCATTATTACATGAGAGATGGGTGACTGCCTGAAAATCATTTTAGAAAGCTAAATGGACACATCAGATAGAAATCCTTCCAGGAACAATCATTTGCTGCCTAATGACTATAAGCTCACAAAATTGATGCTTTTAGTTTCTTGCCCATGTAGATGAACAGCTAAACTATCTGGGAATCAGTAATGTTAGCAGCCATTTGCTTCTCGTAGAAACCAAGAGTTCTGTATTCATCCTGGCAGTTCTAAAAATGAAAATTGTGTTTACAGGCAGGATAAAATGACTGGTTGCATTGCTGGAAGAAGGTTCCGCTCCAACACACCCATAAATAGTTCCATCCCAACAGACCCCCGGTCATATTCATTAGAGTGTTGTCTTAGCAACAACCTCAGTTTCATACCCCTACTCTTAGTTCTTATTCATCAGATAACATCAAATTAAACTGAATGATAATACCTTAATTCCATATTTCTTCTTATTCGTGCATTTCCAAAACGCTTTATGAATCTGGTTAACTCAAGCCCCCCATGAGTTTCTGTTGATTTTTTATCCCAGTTTCTACTAATTTTCCATAAGTGATCTGTCATTATATTTGTGTTACATTATTCTCCTTTTGAAGGTCTGAAAATTCATCATGGTGGAGGTCAAATTTTTTTTTCTTCAAAAAATGTTGATCTTTTTGTTACTTAACAGGTACTTGATGTGTGATTTCTTTTAACAGAACAGAGAGCATACAGCCTTCCTGATCCACTGAGAGAAAAAAGGTACAGTAAAACAATCATTTCTTGTTTGATGTGGTCTATGATATTCTGTTCATTTACATTCTGAAATAATCATTTTCATATATGCTCGAGAGATGAGTAACAAAATTTCAATCCTTGAATGTCCTTATGTACATATGTAGAATTGACAACTATCTATCTATCTATCTATCTATCTATCTATCTATCTATCTATCTATCTATCTATCTTTAGCAGGAAGAAAAGTATATCTAGCATGAACAAATTAGCTTTCATACAAAAAAATTGTGGGTCATGCCTTGATTCACTTAAAATGTGGTAGCCACAATTAGCAAACATAAAATTAATAGGTGATCAGAGTTTATTCCTCTTGTATTATCATTATTGTTTCTTTGGTTTAGTTATGTTTTCAGGATTATAAAATTAGCCCAACAACTAGCAGCAAGGTACAACTTAGGTCTCTAATTATATTCTAGTCTATCATATTTCATGGGCTTGGAGCTTTTTGTTTGGTTTAAGTTTCACTGTGAAAAATTAACATGGTAACATAGTTTATGTGGCTGAAAAAAGACACAAGTCCATCCAGTTCAGCCTATTTTCCTGCAATGTTGAACCAGAGGAAAGTAAAAAAACCCGTGAGGCAAGAGACAATTATCCTCATATTAGGGAAAAAAATTCCTTCCCGACTCCAAACATGGCAATCAGAATAATTCCCTGGATTAAGGTCCCACCTCCAGTTATCTAGTACCCATAACTTGTAATGTTCTTACACTGAAGGATCAGAATAATTCCCTGGATCAAGGTCCCACCTTTAGTTAACTAGTACCCATAACGTGTAATGTTCTTACACTGAAGGAAAGTGTTCCTTAATGGAATAAGAAGTTCAAAACTGGTTTGGATGCTTTCCTTTAGCGTCAGAACATGTTCCAGTTAAAATAATACCCATCACATAAAATCAAGGGGCTCTCAAATTATATTGTTATTTAGTTAAAAAAATCATTAGGCTGGTTTAGCTAACTGAATTAACAGACTGAATTAACAGTGACAGCAGAAAAGAAAAAGTCCTATTTAGAGGCATGTCATGCATATTTACATTTTACTCTTTTTGTATCACTTGTCCTTTGAATTACATTTTTGACAATTTTGGTTTGCATTGTTTTAGCTCCTGCTTTGTAAATGTTATTAGTGCAAACATATTTAGTGCAAACATATTCTGCAGGTTTACAGAAAACAATGGCACTTACCATCCAGTTTCTATATGACACATACACAAATGCACAAGTTTTATTTGTCAGCTAATGAACTTATCATATTACATTTGGATTGACGGAGGATGCGGAAGAGCCATGAGCACAACAGGGCAACACAGGCAGAGAATTACTTTCCAAATTTCCTTCTGCTCTCTTCACTTTCTCCAAACTTGAATTCCTATCCCTGAATGTTTTATGGAAGTCTGTTGCTTGTTCATTATACCATAACCCTATAATTCCCATAGTCAGCTCTTTAAAAGCATGTGCTCATATAGATTAAAATGTACCAACTCTGCCAGCCTATGCAATATGCTGATTTACAGACTACTCTCTAACTTTAGTCTACTGCTTTCATGTGTCTTTCCCTCTTTATGCACTGTTAATGGGTGATATCTTATAATATATATTATATTAAAGAAGCTACACGTGTGTGTCTACATTCGTTGTTTGTTGATTCAACTAGACATTATGACACATTGGAAAAGAATGATGTATTCGTGGGAGAAATGAATTTCATTAAGATTATAGAGAAGGAGTGAGTAATCACAAAAGACTGTCGTTAAGATAGGGAGAGGTTTTGTAAGTGTCTTCAGCCTTTGGCTCTTTGGCTCAACCTTTACTGCAGTTTTCAGCAATCAGAGATTCATCGTTTAAGCAAATAATATATTTTTTTAAATCACATAGTTGAACTGTAGCTCCTCACCTGAATCTGGGGAATAGTTATGGGATTTGCAGGGATGGGAACCACACCTGGATCCTGGACCTTAGGGATGCAAATAGCTCAAAGAATAAGAGCTTTCAGTGCAGAAGCAGTAAATACAGCATTTTCACAGGATCACAATGGGTTCACTGTACAAGCACTCTTTCTCCTAGTTATCACCATATTCCTAATCTCATTTCCTATATTTTATTACCATATAGGGGTTTATTTTCTAGTTTATAACTAGTTTCTAGTTCCATTTTTGTTTGTTCTATGTTATAAGCTACAGTTGTCTCTGGGGCCTAGGGAGATGTACCACCTGTACGGTACTCGCTGTAGATAGTCAGCTGGTACAGAAGAATGGTGGTAGTTTGGCAGAATGTGTGATTTGGTGGCAAGAGATGGAGCACAGACTAAATGTTCAAGTAGGTTCATGGCATACCTACCAAGTTTCAAGGGGTTACAGTGGGACAGCACCATTCCTTGTTGTGATGTCACAGGTAAACCACCCACAGTCTTATGTTTGCCTGTACGCCAAATAATAAAAAATTATCCTGATTGCTGTGGGCTGCTGATGGCTGCATTTTTGGATCAGGTACAGGGAAGGGGTGAGGACAGGGACTTAGGACTGCACTCAGGGGACTCAGAAATGTGGGACTGGAATGGACTGTTCCACAGAATCTAGGTCACTTGGGAGATCTGACCCAGAGGTTTGCCTCTGACTTGGTCTTTAACGTTTCACCATTTAACTGCCTAGGAAAAATAACTGCATAACATAACCTCTACATAACCTTATTCTTTTTTTAAAGACTGTGTCATATTCTTCTAAATTGCTGCTGAAGATACATTTTTTAGAGCCCACAGTGTAAGCAGGTTTTCCTCTAAGAGTGTGTAATTGCACTCATGTCTATGTAAATATGTCAGGATGACTGAAGAGAGGATTTCTATTTGGAATGTAAGAAACGGGGCAAGGAACAAAGTGCTGTGTGTTACTGTATATAAACTGAACCTATGTAACAAGTATAACATTTAACAACCCACTATAAAATAAATATTTATTGGAGAACTGTCCAATTCTGCTGGGAACATTTGAATTAATCTATTTAGCAAATTCTATTATTTATTGTTTTAAAGGAAATTAACATTTTCTAAATATTGGAAAGTTATTTTGTATTTTTTCATTTAATAAAATTAAAAAAACAGCCACTTGTACTTTAAGCAATGTATAATAAATTAGATAAACAGTCTGATCTGAGTTTAGGACTCATAAAGGCTATATTTTTAATAGAAAGCTATAGCTCATAGCATGCTACAAAAGATATAAACCAACTATTGCTTTCATCACTGTGGCCTGGTAAGGTATCCTTTAGGCCTGGTTCACACATGACGTAAATGCGCCACCTATTTAGAAACGCATGTCTAGAAAATACACTGGCGTATTTTCTAGATGCGCATTTTTGTTGTACATACCTGATATAGGTAATTCAGCAAGGTGCGAACTCACCTTGTGATGCTAAGATTCACTTTGCAAAAATGGTTACGCGCTGCCTTCTCTCCTACATGTGCACATCAGCGCACACTTTAAAAGTATTCCAGTCTCGCAAGGTGACTCGAGTGGTCGCGAGGAGACTGGAATACCTTTAAAGCGTGCGCTGATGTCCGCGTGTAGGATAGAAGCCAGCACATAACCATTTTTGCAAAGTGAATCGAAGCATCGCAAGGTGAGTTCGCACCTTGCTGAATTACCTCTGTATATCTTAATTCACTAAACAAGTGCAGTTTTTTGGATAGCTTACACTGGCAACTTTTGTGCAACTTGAAAGTTGGTATAAAATGTATTTTTTGTTACTTATTACCTCTTATCAAAAAGTCTACACTGACAAAAGCAACTTTAACAATTGCAGAGACTGAAATGTGAATATTCACACAATGAATCAGGTAGTTGCCACTAATGAACTTAATGGAGTTATATTAAGCTAAAATTAATGGAGTTAAATAAGCTACAAATTATACCAGCAATTTTACTGCTTTTTAATAGCAGCTTTAGAGTTGCCAATGTAAATGAACCCTTATGAATTTGCCAGAATCATCAGATGTTAAAAGGGATTATATTAAAATGTTAGATCAGTGATGCCCAACCTTTTTCTGCCTGGGGGCCATAATATTTGGGCCACTTCAAAGTCTCGACTTGTAAAGTCGCAACTGCAACAAATTTTAAAATTACAACTGTGACAGTTTTCCATAGTGAAGTCGCGACTACGACAATGTTCTCATTATAAAGACGCGACTGCGACATTAGCAGTTTATTGTAACTGTCCTTAGCTTCTGAATTCACACTTATGCGCAACAATTCAGACTTTGGAATTTGAACCGCAGGCCGGATAGCACCACATCGTGGGCGGAATATGACCCACAGGCTGTAGGTTGGGTATCACTGTGTTAGATTAAAGAATGATACACAACCTTTATGGAACCATGTCTCCAGCGTTCTTTACCTCTGCCCCAAGTTGTTGTGTATGTCATTGTAAGACATTTAACTTTAAAAGTGTTTTACTCATTATGGGGTTATTTGTAAAAATCAAAAGTTTTCTCTGGTATTTCTGGTATATACCTTTAATTAGGTCAAAAATATCAATATGGTTAAAAGCCATTATTCCCTATGGAGGTGGTTTAGAACAGTTTTTTTCTAAGTCCCCTTCGAAAAGATCAGTGATATCGATGGAAATGGAGCTCCATTGAAAGTAATGTAACGTATAGTACGTTTGTAATATTAATGCATCAATGATTATTGATACTGATAGTTTTTACTTGACATTACATGAATTGAGGGAAACTGAAAATGCTGCGAAAATGACAAAAATGGAGATATCATGGTCGAAAAGCAGTGAAATGGATCGAATTGCGGGGAATGGGTCATAATGACCTTTATAAATTTCCCCAATGTTATCTGCTTCCCACCCATCAAAAGGTATTCTTCAGCCCTTAAATTCCCCAGTAAAACCAAATAGAAATACCAGTTACATCATATCAATGAAATATGAGGAAAGGTTAATTGGATTAATTCCAAGGCACAGTTAATTCAGACTGATCTCAGATCAGCGCTGTCTAAATTTGGGTTATATCTGGCTATTTTACAAATACCTCATGCCTATTATTTTAAAGGAATGTTCTCTTCCCAAAATATCTCCCTTTTCAAAAAATATAGATTTTTTCACAACTATGCTGTTTTTTTTTTTTCTAGTTAATATGCCCATTTTATCTTTATATATGTTTGTGGAGAGTTTAATACCTTAAATATTATCTTATCCAATGCTGTAAGCATTTTTCAAACTACGCTGTTAAAGGACCAATCACAACAACGTAAAAAAGTCATTCCATTTGATTGGCTAGGTAATCAGTCATTCCTGCATCATACTTCTAAAAATGTAACAGTAACACCAATAAATGAAAATGACTCAAATGCATTAATAGTTACTATATACAGTATATATACAATATGTGCTTCCAAAAATTCCAAATAGAATGTATGATATTTAACTATTTAATTTAAAAAAAGTATCTTCGGATAGGTTTTCTAGTAATATAAAATAATTTGAAACTGTAACACTAACGGAACACAGAGCCCGGGTAACATTCCTGCTTTATATATTCTGAATAGCTCAGCTTATTCTTCATGTGACAGGACTTAAGTGTTTCATAACAGAATACAAAATATGACTCTTAAGATGACAACGCCAAAAAGCGAAGGAAAAAAAAAATCCTAATAAATTTGGCATCAAAACTATTTGTAGATAGTCTGATAATGATGTATTTTTGAAATTGCAATCCTGATTTCCTTGCTTTATTTTTTATCTATTTTACAGTTCAGGACAGTTAAGTTAATAAATATTCATGACTGACACCTAAACCCCCCCACATATGAGATTGTTAATATTTTTAGTTTTTTTGGGAAGCACAAATTAAGTTATTAGAAGATATAAATGGTTATGAGGCAATTTAATATCTTGATATTACTATCTCTTTAATATATCATTCAGATGCTTATTTTTTTTGTTATGAGTGGTCTATTTTCTTTGTTGCATGTGGTTTGGTAGTGGTAGAAGTGCCATTGACTAATTCCGGGGGCTTGCATTTTTGTGTGGCTTGAGCCTGGATTTATTTGTGTAGACTTTAATCTGTATCCTTTTTTTTTTTTTTTTGCTGGACCTCACAAATATGCACATCCACTGTAGCTTTCGAAAGCTAGTATTCATAAGTGGGTCTTTCGCTTAACTGCTTATGCATTGACACCCACATATTATCCTATCTAATAAGGAAAAATCATCAACAGGGGAATTTATTTACAGAGTTCTATTAATCCATAGCAACCAATCAGCACTGTGATTGCACTACTACAGGGAAGCTAGAATAATGAAATCCAACCTCTGATTGGTTGCTATGGGTTACTAGATCTCTGTACACAATTTCATTGTTGAGAAAATCTCATGCTTTTTAGCTCTAGTTCTATTTATTAACTCACAGGAGTTAACTCACTGCTTATATGAGCTCTTGCCCGCCTCATACTATTTAACCACCCATATAGCGGAATGGAAATATATGCTATACTCCCAGCTAGCAGTTTAAACTCCATTCCCTAGATATTTAGGGAAACCCGTGTTCTATACAGTAATGAAATGTTCTTTAGTGACAAATTCAGTTAGCACTTCCCTACATAGCCATAGCTATTATCTCAGTCTCAAAGCCAGACAAGACTGCTGTGTTTGAAAATAAGTGTAGACAAAGGAAATGAGTAGATGGAAAAACATTCCTTCATGCAAACACACGACATGCCCATAACTTCTTAAACATTAAATGAAACATTTTTCATGTTTCGCTATTCTCTAATCTCTCTTGTTACTGAATAGTTCACGTTTTTTCATGCACAAACAAGGTTTTTTTTTTTGTTTTTTTTTTTTAATAATGTCCTTTAATTCTTAAAATAACCAGAGCCACCTTGGCTTCCAGCTTCAATTTTTTTGTTAGGTCCAGATGGTGCCAACCTTGATGTAGCTATCAGATCTGCCAATCACAGTTTTGTTAGGTCCAGATGGTGCCAACCTTGATGTAGCTATCAGATCTGCGAATCGCAGATCATTAATTCAGGAGAAGAAACAGCTGTTTGCGTAAAAAAACTGAATTGAACCCCTCACTATAAGAGCTATAAGAGGTTGCCTTTCATTGAAGAACAATACACTTTATGTGTTTAGTTGGGTGCCTGTTTGGCCCTACTCTTATGAACATTAATTGTAATTAAAAAACTTCAGTAATTTACTTACATTCATTATTACATTCAAAGTATGTACAATTCAGCAATACAAGTACAATAGAGACATGGGAAAAGTGCATCAAACAATACAAGTAAAATATCACAAGGATACATCACTTTAAGTACTAGGTTGCGGTTGACACAAGAGGTTGGAGGTCCTTGCCCCGTAGAGCTTACAATCTAAGTAACATGATTTTTTTAATGCATAGTCAGGATTGAATAAATTCATTGTACAGTATCTACCATGCTTTTTATGTCCATGTACCATCAAAGCTTACCAAAATGTATCTCTATAGGATTGAAGAAGAGGAGTTTTTGACCCCTGTAAAACCAGAATTGGAAAAGAACAAAGTCAGCCGGACACTCAGCTTCTTGCGTAACAGGATGACCAGCACAAAGAACAAAACAAAGGTGAGAGTGTCAGAAACAGAATTGCATGGAGATATAATAATAATATCTCATAATATTGCACTACTTTCCATTCCTATAAATACACATATTAGTATTCCCTTTAATGTAACACTGTCATCTTATAATACCCAACTGTTCCTAGAACCAACCTCTGCTGTGCTCTTTCTCCTTTTTCTTTCCTGTTTTACCGAGCAATTAAGTTCATATATAATCATATTACATATGCATCATTCACATTGTTGTCATTCTCTCACTGTATGAATAAATCCCCAAACTTGCATTAGTTCTCTGATTGGTGGAAAGATTTATCACACCTCCATTCACTTCCATGATCTGCTGGCATCTTAAATAGTTGAAAGGTCCTTTCTTTCACAGGAGGTTATTCACTAAGGTGCGAATTTGACTGTTGAATTCGCAAACAGCGAATTCCCATAAAAAATCTGCTACAATTTCCCCATTGTAAAGTTGCAACAATTTTCCCATAGTCACGACAATATTCTCATTATAAAGACGCGACTGCGACAGTGGAAGCCTATTGTGACTGTCTTTATCTGGCGAATTCACACCTATACACAACAATTCGGACTTTAGTGAATAACTGCTGCAAGATGATTGGTCCATACTTTCTTCTTTTACTAACTCGGCTCACGCTGGGATCCATATCTTTTGAGCCTTTAGGCAACAGCTATAATGGACTAGAGGTTTGGTTTATGAATTACAGTAGTTTACTGATCATCTGAATTTTAACCAGGCATTAGGATTAATGTCTCCAAACATCCAGCACCCCTGAAAGGTTTGCAATTAATTATTATGGAACATAAAGTTAATTACTGTCTCATACAAATCCTGTATCCAGTGTCTGACTGGCACAGCAGGCCACAGGGTAAACTCCCAGAGGGATCTGGCCTCAAACTGCAACATTGTGATAGTAGTGGAGTAGTAATATACAAGCAAATTATAGGGACAGAAAAGGAAATTCAGGTCCCCTGATCTCTTGTTTCCTGGTGGGCCTCAGCACTTCAGTCTGAAACTGCATGTGTCAAGTTAGAAACAATGCAACCTTGCAACAATAAAATTACAAACAAAGTTTAAAAATATCAGTAAGCAGCAACAGACTAGTTAAAGCCATAGTACCCATTTACAAAGCCATATTACTAGAATTACAAGCGACCGACAATAAACCAGTTAAATCGCCAAATCAGCAACAAATTTAAATACAAGTGACCAGCAAACAATAAATTATAAGGCCATGTCAGCAACATTCCTTTAGTGGTCCACAAGACCACAAATCCCCCATCATGATCATGTGCAGAAGGGGGACCTCCAACTCTACCCCTTTTGTCCAGTAGGATAATTAAAATATTATGCAGATATCTATAGGTCCACTTAAAGTAACAAACCCAGACCCATCTTTTTTGCATATCCTAGTGGAAATGTCTCTAAATCAGTTGTTCAGGGAAGAAAAGAAATTGAGTCTGTTTATACTTATCAGTGATGGAATGGTGGCAACAGATCACGACCCCAATGGATTGGAATGAATCAAGAGAGAATATTCCAGTGAAAGATGGAGCTGCTTTTCCATTTAACTTCTTACTGGGTGATAGGATTGAGAGCTTCACAAAATTGTCCCATCCTGGACTACCTTATGGTTCAGAGAAAAAGACAGCAGATCAGTTAATTAAAAATGATTTAATTTATTTTACAGATTTAGAGGGTATTTT
>WMED01000420.1:6285-35601 GCA_019650415.1 Pipa parva
CCCCCCCCCCCCCCCCCCCACTTGGAACAAGTTTCATTGTTCATCTCAATACCAAATATATTTCCTGCAATTTTGGGTTCCAGCTGATGCCATGGCAACTGTTTATCCCATAATAGAAGAGAGTTCTAATGTAGCCCAAGACCAGAAATAGATATGAATCAATTAAATATAACTCAAACCTCTTTAATACAACTCAAACCTTTTTAGCTACTCAAGGAATGAACTGCATGTCAAGGAACGTGATCGTATTTCCTTAGCAATCGACAGGTTGGCAAATGAAAATTCCTCCCCTCTGCATCATATTTCCTTTTATTTACCCTGCAGAATTAAGGAAATTTCTAAACACGCCTTTATATCAGCGAGCGCAATCTACCCTTGATAATATTGTAGATTATCCGAGATTGTTTCCCAAATGTATTTACATAGGCAGTCATAAAACTGTTGCGCTGATATAGGACTACAAGATGAGATTACAAAGCAGGAAGTCAGGCTCTATAGATGAATAACTCTGCTGATGCATGGAAAATAGCAACTGTGTAAAAGCCAATACAAGAATGCTTTGTGTGCAGAATGAGTTTCTCCCTTACACATTGTTTTATGGGAAATATGTCAGGCTATGTTCATGGAGACTCTAGTTTTTTGCCTTTTTCAGATACAATGGGGTGAATTCAGTTTAGTTTTTTTTATAAAAAGCCATGCATTTTTTATGGAAAAAGTAACCACCTATCTACTTGGCCAGAAGCCTTTAAGTAATAGTCATTTGCATGTCTGTTTGTCACTGTTAAATATCTGTTTTTGCAATACATTTTATTTAATTATTTCCATCTTGTATCAGTTTATCAGCACTTTGTTTTAGAAGCTCCTTAACTCTCTCAGCTGCTTCCTCCTCAGCAGTTCAGTTTGGAATCTAGGACTTGACTAAATGGATTGGGAATTCTCAATAACCAATCAGAATCTTACAGGTGTGCAGTGTTTTATATTATACAGGTTCTCCCTGGGTCTGAGATGAGTAATGTAGTTCTTAATAAAGCGCAGGTTTCTTCGTTGGAGAACCATGAAGTCTCCCAAAAGTATACTCACACTTGATAAAGGGCAGGATGCCCGAAACATGTAGTGTTTTCACTTTTACCCAATAAATAGTTGTAGCACAGCTGCGTGTGTGTGGTTTCTTCCTTTCCATAGTTGTGAGGTGTGCAGTGTTACATAGCTGCTGCTGAGTAGCCAATCAGAATCCTGCAGGTATGGAATGTTACATAGCTGCTGCTGACTAGCCAATCAGAATCCAGCAGGTGGGCAACTTCACATAGCTGCTACCCACCTGCTTCTTTATAACAGTTTTATTTTAGAAATCTTAAGTCTGTGGTTCAGGTCAGTGGCAAAACCAATTATCAAATGTGTGGACCCTAATGAATGTCAATGACACAGTTAAAGTATCAGTGCTTACAAAAGGCACACCATTAGTAATTATATGTATATTTTCTAATGATGTGCTATTTGTAAACACTGACACTTATTTCATAATTGGTTTTCTTATATAACTCTATATAGGGGCATATTTACTAAAGTCGCATTTCTCATATCGCCAGATATCGCCATAGATTTAGCGATATTGGATGATATCCCTGTAGCCCATTTATTATTATGCAGCAATAGCACTGCTATGGGGATATTTATCAAAGTTGAAAAGGTTTTTTAAAAGCCTATTGCTCTTTTGACTATGGTTGCGTTCTACAACTGGTGAAGGGAGGTTAACTCCACCCTGAAATGTGAGATTTTGCGAACTTTGCAATAAATGGGGATGTCCCCCTAATGGCAATACAGTTAAGCAGCCTGGTCTCTTTTCTACTGTAAGTATTGAGGTTTACTGGGACTTTTACCAGCTGGCTCCTGCGCATTGGGAATTGAATGTGACAGGATTATTTATATTTTGTTCTTTTCAGCACATTGTACTTTAATTCAGTTCAAAAGCTTCAACTGCGCACAACGAACAATTCATGCATAAAAAGTAACAAAAAAAAAAGGTAATTTTTAAAAGAATTCCTATGCTGAACATATCTGAATGACTCCTCACTTTTAAAACATAGCTAAAGCAAAACGATCATTAAATATTTACAGTCCGTAATAGTAGTCTGCGGTCGCATTTTTTAAAGCTCTCACCATAAGATCTGGTTCCTGCTCAAATGTCACACATTTGTTTTTCTACAAAAATAGAAAGCAAACACACTCAATGCATACCAGGCAGCATTTATGATCCTGAGAGTTTGACATAATAAATTCTTAGCACAAACCACAAAGCTTATGGAGAGCGATCGACTAATTGCGCCTCGCGCAACTTTTTGATGCAATTTTATTTTATGACATCATTTAAAATAATATATATAAATAAATGATAACAAACGGACTTCTGTTGGTGCAATGTTAACATGCCCAGTGGCTTTATTAATCAGGAGAAAACAATTTTTTTAAAAAGCTGCACAAAGATCTTGTTCATAGAAAGTTCAAAGGGGGAAAGGGGGAGTGTTTATACTACAGCATACTTCATTTTATGGAATGCTTTGAAATCGAGCAAATTATCTGCCAATATTCTTAAAGAACGTTTAAATTAGAAACAAAGTTTAAAGACACTGTCTAAGACAGAAATGAAAGCTAATTATTAATGAGAAAAATACTGCACCTAAACAGTATGTTATGCTGATTAATGTAGAACTGGGGTTGACCTAAAGGGGAAGTAAAATCTAAAGCAATGACCTATATATATTGATATAGAGAGAATACATAAAATAATTCAACTAGCATGGTATTTTTGCTTTTTTTTTTTTTTTTTTTTTTTTTTGCCAAAATGCTTTTATAAAATAGTGAGAATTGTTTGTGACAGAGTCTGCTATACATCAGAGAGAAGGGAATTCCAAGAAGGCAAGAAGACCAAGCTGACTGCAGTCGTAGCACTGACTAACAACCTCTTGTCATTTCCCTGTAGGATTATATAACAAATTTGCATGTTCAGTAGATTTCACCTTAATAGATAAGTAGTGTGTCTCCTTACCATGCACTGAGATTATGTGCCTTACCTCTCTTGATTATAGTTGTTGAGTAAAGATGAACTGTTACTGGATGCAGCTTTACAGATTGCTGAATAAACAGAAATGCAAGAGATTTTCAAGATGTTTATCAAGGTTCAAGGGGGTTATTTACTAAGGTATGAATTCGACTGTCGTATTCGCAAACAGTGGATTCTCATAGTAAATCCGCTACAATTTCCCCCATTGTAAAGTCACAACAATTTTTTAAAGTTAAGATTGTGACAATTTTCCCATAATAAAGTCGCGACTGCAACAATATTGTCATTATAAAGATGCGACTGCGACAGTAGCAATCTATTGCGACTGTCTTTATCTGGCGAATTCACACCTATATGCAACAATTCGGACTTTAGTGAATAACCCCCTTTAAACTCTAATATATCCTTAAATTTAAGAAACAAAATAGAAATATATGTTCAGCATGAAATACTCATAATTACCCTTTAGCATGCCAACATTTCGACAAACAGTTGTTAACATTTACACCTCTCCCTTATTATGAATTCTGAGAGTTCAAGGTGTAGTAGGGCACCCCTGAATTAACTTATTAAAAATGTTTTGGGGATAAATGTAGGTTTATGCTGGCAATGAATTAAAAAAAACATAAATGATAGTGGGAAATAAATAGGCTTAAATGTCATATATTTCTGTTTTTATCTTTACTGATTGCAGCCATGTTGTTAAGCAGACCTCACCCAGTTCCATTGTTTTCTATGGTGCTTTAAATAATACATAGACAAGAAGTGTGTCCAAAATCCCAATTTTTAAAGCTAAATAGTTAAATATACTTTATGTGCACAACTTGGAATTTTTGGATTTACTTAGTAACTAAAATTGAGGAATTTTCATTTTTTGTTGTTACTTTATTTTAAATGTCCTAACATGAGCATTTTGGCTATTCTATTTTTTTCCATAGGAATTCGTTAATTATATATATATATATATATGTGTGTATATATATATATATATATATATATATATATATATATATATATATATATATATATATATATATATATATATATACTGTATATATACTCTATACATTTACTAAAGTCAAACACCATTTCTGTATGTAAGTATATATGATTTTATTTAAAGCGCCACAAATTTATGCAGCGCTGTACAATTTTTGACTAGTAAATGCAGGAGAACCCATTATTTCTATGGAGTTCGACTGTCGAATTCTCAAACAGCAGATTCCCATAGCAAATCTGTGACAGTTTCCCCATTGTAAAGTCATGACAATTTTTTAATGTTAAGATTGTGACAATTTTTCCATAATAACGTCGCAATTGCGACAATATTCTCATTATAAAGACGCGACTGTAGCAGCCTATCGCGACTCTCTTTATCTGACGAATTCACACCTATACGCAACAATTCGGACTTTAGTGAATAACCCTTTTAGTCTTAGTCCAGAATATTTTCCCATCGAATAAAGACATCGAGATCTGTAATGGAAGGAACACTCATTGAAAAGTATTGCTCAGTGTGCCCCTGTCAACATCCATAACGATTTATTTTGATGGGGAAACATTTTTTTATCGATCCATTGTAAATCAGGTAAACCAAAAATTACAGGGGAAAAAATTGACAGCGAAATGGGGTGAAATAAATCAATATTCGAAATGGTCTTAGTTTAATATGTTCCAACCTGTGTTTTGAATGAATTCAGATGCAGCCAAGCTACAACTAAAGAACATTGTGTTGGCTTAGTGTGTAACTGTTCTTAAAGGGTAAATCCCTCTGTGAGGATTACTGTGCATGCTAAAATCCATCAACGGCCAATTCATGCGTACATGGGATCTGACAAATTCAACTCTATTAAACTGAAAACCAAAATCTGTATTTACACAAAACCCTTTTTTCATTCACAAGCATGTTTCTCATCTCTAATCTTATAAGAATCATTAAACTAGAGAAATTCATTTTGTAAAAGGCACTTCATTGAAAACCATTTTTCCCTTGACGGTTGTTTTGTTTGTACTTAAAAAAAACATATCGTCCCAGGTAGCAATTTGTCTTGGAGTGTTTATCAATCTAGACTGCAGAACACTGGCTCTTTTTTAGCATGAAAATACTGTTTAGCAGATAAAAGATTTCCTGCTGCAATTCATATTTAATCCAGCCATTGATAAATTTAGATCAAAGAGAACTATATCCTTAGTGGTCCATTTTACTTAAAAAATTATTTTTTTCTTAATTATGTATAATGCAAATGAGACACCTTAAAGTGCACCTGTCACCTCAAAACTCTAATACTAATTTAGGTTCTACTAATGAAATGTTTTTATGTAAATATATATTTTAAAAAGTGTACCTTTATACAGTGTTTCTCTCTGTCATCTTCCCTGTCTATTCTGAGTCGGGTTGGACGAGGCTAAATGATGCCTTACATTATAGCTGCTCCAGTCAGATCCCGTAAATCACAATTTAGCTGGAATCTGATTGGAGGAGCTATAATGTCAATTATCATTTAGCCCCACCCAACCCGACTTGAGAAAGAAAAGTCAGGCTGACAGGGAAGATAACAGAGAGAAAGGTAAATTTTTTAAAATACATATATATTTACAAAAATGTTTATTTCATTAATTAGTATTAGTTTTGTGGTGACAGGTGTACTTTGATGTTCTCTGTCTTTGACAATTTTTAGAGTATTGTTAATTTATTTCCTGTGCTGATTACAGACCTATTCCAGATACTTTTTGAAATGTTATACTCAAGATTATACCAGACCACACCCCCAAATTGTAAGGCCACACCCCCATTTGAATCTTTTGAAGGAGGAATATTACATACATCTTAGATTAAGTGAAGAGGTTTGGGAGAAGATAAAGAGGGTTAGTGACTCTTTAAAACAACTTACCGTAACTAGCAACAGTATCGAATTACACATTACTTACACATGTATTACTAATGAAGTTAGACCTTGCTATTTCTGGATTAAATTGGAGCATGTATATGTCCCTACATTTCATAAGTATTTTGGTATTTGTAGGTTTAAATCGTCTTTTAGTTATGCTAAATAGCAAACAGTGAACATTTACCTTCATTTCAATTTGCACCTTGTAACTGTTAAAAGAACAGTAACACCAAAAATTGTAAATGCTTCAAATGCATTTATAGTTACTATATATTCAATATGTGCTTCCAAACATTCTAAATTGTTTATAGAAAGTAAGATATTTACTGTAGCTATTTAGCGTTAAACATCGAGCTTTAGGGCACACTTCCTATACTTGTATATTATGTAAACTGCCATAGAAAACAATGACACTGGGTGAGATCTTATTAACAACATGGCTGTTATCAATAAAGATAAGAACAGACAGAAAATCCTACTTAAAGGGGCACTATAGTGCTGATATAACTGCGCACAAATACATATAAAACTCCTTTATACTAACTAAGCCAACTGCTGACACAAATAGTTAAAAAAAATGTTTAGGGAAGAAATAATACTTGCCATTTGTTTCCCTTAATTAGTTTTCCTGAGAGCTGACATTTTCCTCCCCATTCCCTTTCTGTTCTGCAAGTCAGGTAACCTGAGAAGAAAAAGCTGCCTGACTGCTGTTGGTTAAACAGCGTGCTGACCTTTTGGTCTCATAAATTAAGTTGGAATGCAGAAGATTATAGAGGGAAAGCTGACTTGTGCACATGTGCTAAGTAGTAAGTAGGGTAATAGTGTACGGGGGAGGGTACCTTTTCATGGAAAACTAGCCAGTGAACATCACACACACATTTCATGGTGCAGGAGTTTATCAGTGCTACCTAATCATTCTGCGCCACATGAAACAACTACTGGGGAGAAACACTTCTTACTAAGGTATAATACTGCATATGTAAAGATGTAATCTGACTATAGTTCCCCTTTAAATTAGAACATTTTTACAAGTGCATTATTTAAAAAACTGACTTGCCAATCCAAATAGGAATTTTTAATTGTTTTCGTGTTACTGGTCCCTTTGTGAATCCTTTTATCCTTTAGCTAACATTTGGATGTGTTAAGCCTTAATAACAACATTGTTTTATTAAGCATAACTGTTAATAGTCCAATTAATATAGCAGCTCCACATTTAGGAAACTCCATAAAATGCAATTCCATAAAAAAATTCTTTACTAATTAAACATGACATTGTTAAGCAAATCTTTATTCATTTTATGTTTATAACTACTGTAATTAATTTCAGTCTAATGGTGCCGTGCTGAACCATAGCTAAGCTATTGCATAATAAGGCAGAATATTCCTCCAATTACGCCTTTTCTGTCAACTGCAAAGGGGGTAAAAAAATGAAGCAAAATATCTTGAGATTTGGAAGCAGAAGTGGTAAGGTTTTTGGGCTCTTTTCTGAAGGGTTTCATTGTTGGACACATGGATATTTTCCAGGAAAAACATACTTTTGAAGTTGGTTCAGTTTCCTTTTTCAGAGAATGGAGAACAGATTTTTAGAAGGGAGAATGAACTAAACAGAGTACAGGATACGTACAGTATATTGATATAGATAGAAATATACATCATTTATTACTGGTGAGAGCTTCTGTGTTTGTTTCAGTACAGTTTGGGTAATAGTGGTTTATAGAAGCGAAGGGATGGGGATTTTGGGGTAAATGCAGATATAGAAGCAGTGCAGTCACCAACAGTTCATTGTCAATGTAATGGTCACTGTTAAATAGGCAACTATATTTGTTTTTTCACTCAGAGAAAAGATCAGAATTCAGTTTCAGAAATTTCTTTATGGTTCATTATCTCTGGGGTTTTTTTGCCACATTTTCAATTTCCCACAATGGCGAATAAAATGTATTGATTTTGATAAATATTGATGCATTAATACCGTTACACTTTACATGACTTTCAATAGAGCTCCTTTTCTATCAAAATCGCTGATCTTTTCAGGAGAGACTTAGGAAAAAAAGTTCTAAACCATCTCCATAGAGAATATTGTGTTTTTACCTCCCTCAACCTGGTCAACACTTTTCAGTGATAAAAGTGGTCAGAAGGGGCTTAATAAATATCGATATTTTTGACCTAATTAAAGGTATATCGATATACCAGGAGAAAAGTTGACCGATTTTTATAAATATCCCCTTTAGTGCGAAATGTAATAAAAATGAAAAAAATCAATTTTGCGATATCTATGATTTGACTCGATATCGCAATATCGAACAGCAATTTATACAAAAATAAATTAGTTTACCACAATATTGAAAATTCAATATTGCGATATGGAAAATTGAATCCAAACTTTTCAATCTGTTTATTTCAATGGAAAATCCATAATGTTTGATAATTCTTTAAAAACATTTTTAATGGACTTTTTCGATCGAAAATTCAAAAACGCCCTTTTCGACTTTAATAAATTTCGCCCTAATTAGTGTTCTGTCAGATGATCTGAGGCACTATAGATTCTAGAAGGGATAGACATGTTGTCTCCACCCGGGAATGGCCTTTGGGGCGTGTACGTCCTACACCTGATGAAGGGAGGAGCTTCCCCCCGAAATGTCATTACTCTGTTTGTTATGGAGAAGGCACATTAAAACCTTCATTTAAATTTCATGGACACCGCTTTACTGTTTTTGCTATGTGTATGAGGGTGGGACGTTTCCTCTGGCTGTCCAGCTTGGCATAGACACTATACGATACACTTTGGAGAGTGCGACTTATGTGGGAGCGCTACTGCAGTCGGAAAAAGATAATAATCAGAGAGCTGGAGCTGCTGGCTATTGAGGAGAGCAGATGCAATGTTTCTGGGGTATAATGGGTGGTACCATGCTCACCATATCCCGCAACTGTCCCGTCTTCCGCCCAAGTCCCATTGATGCCACTGCTGTGCCTGGAGCAGAACAATTTGATTAATACATAAAATTCCAGCCTTGCTCATGCATTTGAAATCTACTCATTATATGATCCACTTGCATATTCTAACATGTTCAGTCTATTGCGTGGCATTAGCAAAACATTCATATTAATGCTCCACCAGCGATAATATAACTGCCCTTTTACGGAATAGGTGCCCCTCAGCTGTGACGGGAGTAAATGCCATTTTTCAAGGTTCAAGTGAACATGCCTACTTCGAGTAAACTATTCGCCATTCCCTAATCTGCTTCGACCACACGGCCAGATATTTGAATTCTTGTTTTGCTCTGCTTGTACTCCCCGGAGATCTATGACATTTCTGTATCGTAACTGGGAGGAAAACTAATGACAATGACTTGAATTACATTAACCTAGTTCTCACAAAATATGCAGCTTATTTTAGCATGCCTTACGCTGTTCCTCCTCTTTATAAGAATGCATGGAAAAGTCATAGGTTGGTGAGTTTATTAGCGGTACAATAATAACATTATCACAGACAGACAGAAACGATGGAAGACGGATAAGAATCATTACCCAGAATGCAATGCATCCAAAACAGAAATAAAAGCTTCAGTGCACTTCTTTTCTTAAAGGAAACAACAAACTTTGGGACATTATTTCTAGCATCTTCTAATCCTTCTGCTTATTTTGTAATAGAACAACAGAGCTATTAATTAGCAAATGTAGGCGTCCATCCTTTATAAATTCTACAGATCATCAGTGATACAGAATAGTTTCAAATAAATCAAGATTATCTTCAATTCCTTCTGCGAGCCTCTTAGCTCACTGCCAATATTTAACAAATCTATTGTTAAAGTGTTCAGTGTTGCCATACCTAGTCTTGTTATATAAATAAAAATATATATATACACACATGCAATTGGTTACAGAACCGCTGGTGCCTTAGGCCACACCCACAAACTGATCACACCCCTTCTTGCAAATAAATAGGGCTCCAGCGCTGCCTTCTGCTTGCCTCAGCGCCTATCTTCATGTCTCCTCCTCACAGACTGCAAGCCTGGATATCTCTTTTGCCTCGTTTACCTGATTTCTTGTAATTTAGGAAAACAAAAAAAAAAATCACTCAATGTTGCAAAAAAAATGATTGTTGACATAAAAAAAGATTCAAGCATCAGTTTCTATAAGATTATTATTATTTTTTTACACAAGCACTTTTATTTTGGCAAAATTAAGAAAACAGAGACAACGGATTCAAAAATTAACATTTTTTCCAATGGAAGCAATATGGCTTTATGTCTTTTTGTTTATGTTAAAACTGTGTGATACATTTTTTCTTGTTGTTGATGGACATTAGGGTAGAAGTCCACGTGACTTTATCCTACATTAATCGTTGTGTGTGGTTGAAATGAAAGAAGTTATGTTCTACTGGGTACGATACAAAGAAACATTTACACACACAGTAGAATCCACCATATACAGCGCAGTCTGTATACACAGCAGGAAACCTAAAATATGAGCCCCAGTACAAATAATTCCTACCCTTATAAAGCTTAGTTGTTAAGTGCATAAGTTACAATGTCTTCTAGTGTTTAGCCCTAGGAAATGGGAGAGAGTCAATTATTACATTTTCCATGATATTAGAAGAATGTTTTCTCAATCACTAAGAATGTTTTGGAACTATTAGTGCAAAGGAAGAGCTCCAGTGTGCGCTTAAATGTGATCCTTGAAGTTTTGGTTAAGGGACTGAAAGGATTATATCAATCTGCAATGCAAAATAAGAGATTAACGATTAAGTTAAATAAAAAGAAATATAAACATAAGAATGGAACACATTGGAAACAAACAAGTACTTCTCACACATGAATATACATTCAGAGATCCCTATAGGCTGTATTTTTGCTAGAAATGTGTAGGACTAAATATTGCTTTTAACTGGACCATGTAAAATGCAGTTTTGACTTAGAAGAGGACATATCTTACTTATACTCAAAGCTCTTTATGAACTACAACACCCAGCATGTTCTTAACTGCTAGAAATAGTGGTATTTTAACAACAGCAAAAAGGCACATTGCTCTATAATCACAAAGTCGATATGCCAGGGAAATGAATCCATCCCCTAACTTGATGATTTTGTGAATACCAAACAGTACATCTTAAAACAACCGTACATTGCATCATAAGATTTCTAATATTTAATTTCATGATGACCTTGCAGATTGACCCTCCCACACACTGAATACTTCCCTAGCAATCAGGCCATAGTGAATTACAAATTAATTTTAGAACATAGCAATGTATAGCAACCACTGCCACCCTCATATACAGTGTTGGAAGATATATTCCTTATAATAAAAGGACAAATATCTGTCTATGATTCTGAATTGCAAAGTCTACAAATCTTTTTAAGCATTACAGAGGTTGTACAACATTCAAAAATGAGTTCTACTGTGGTTTAGGCATGCCTGGAATATATAGGTGGGTGTCTCTCTGCTGTAATGTGAAAGAAAAGATTACAACTCCCATGGTGCAATATAGCAACTGTTAAGGGTTAGATGACGTTTTGTATCTTTACAGCCACATGCAGTTTAAACTGTGACCAAATACAGCGACACCACTTTAAGGGGGTTATTCACTAAAGTTTGAATTGTTGCAAATTCGTCAGATAAAGACAGTCGCGATAGGCTGCTACTGTCGTAGTCGCGTCTTTATAATGAGAATATTATCGCAGTCGGAACTTTATTATGGGAAAATTGTTGCAATCTTAACATTAAAAAATTGTCATGACTTTACAATGGGGAAATTGTAGCAGATTTGTTATGGGAATCCGCTGTTTGTGAATTCGACAGTTGAATTCACACCTTAGTGAATAATCTCCTAAAGCTCAAACAATTGCTATGAATGGGCCACTAATAGCAGCTTTGTATATTTTAACAGGCAGTAAGCTATGACAAAATATGCCTGTAAGCGTTTCATTGCAGTTTACCACTCACATCAATATCCAAATGGTTTCATGCAGAGGACCATTGCACACAATTATAAGAGTTTTGTTGCGGTTACTGCAGCATTTTGTCGTGGTGGTAACTGTATGCAAAAACACTATACTAATCTATAAAAAACAGGTTTGTGTATGTACATGTCTATAAAATGAGTATTGCAATACTTGGTGATACTTTTTTTTATTGGATTAACAGTCAGTTTAGATAGACAAGCTTTCAAGAGGTCTGTCCCCCCGTTCTCAAGTCTCAAGCAATACTGAGTTTACTCAGTAATATTCAGTATTAAAACTCAGTATTGTTTGAGACTTGAGAACAGGAGGACAGACCTCCTGAATGCTCATCTATTTAAAATGACTGTTAGTCCAATAAAAAAGGTATCACCAAGCATTGCAATACTCATTTTTTTTGCATCTGTGGACTAACACAGGAGTCAGTAAAGTGCGGCTCATGAGCTACTTGTGGCTTGGAGCGCATCTTCCAAGCCCCACCCATGACATCCAATGCCTCTTCTGATTGGCTGTCGGCAGGTGATTTGATTGGGAGAGTGCGTTCCTCCCCCTTTGTGGCTTAAAAAAAAATTGTCACTGCTGGAGGGGAGAGAGAAATAGCTCCCTCCTCCTGTAAGTTTGCCAGCCCCTGGACTAACACGACTACTCTATCTTACTATATATATAGGGCTGGCTCTCCCATTAGGCCACATAGGCAGATGCTAGGGGCTCCGGGTGTCCAGGGGGGTGCTGGCGTGCATTTTTTTTTTACTAGGCGGTGTTGGAGGTGAGTAGGGGGAGCGGGGCAAGGGGGTGGCGGGGGCAAGGGGGGGCAGCGCGGGGCATCATGGAGTAAGGGGGGTGGCGCAGGACAGGTGGGCGCCGGGTGGGGGTTGCCTAGGGAGCCAATAGGGCCAGGGCCACTACTGTATATATATATATATATATATATATATATATATATATATATATATATATATATATTTATAAATATAAAGTTTCCATATTTGTTCTACAAAATACTTTATTCTTCTCAGAGAGCCCTTTGTCAAGCTCACTATAAATGTCAAATGCATACATATAAATTATTACATATAATATATATGTTTATCACTCGTAGCTGACTCTAATTAAACTCCAGATGACATGAGACTTGTTTCAGCTTGTGTGCTCCCTTTAATAGCATTTTTTTTTTCCGTTGGAAAGGCAAGTTTCCGTTAAAAATAATGAACTCATGCTAACTCTGCCAAAAGCAGAGACAGAAGGAATGGAGATCTTACATATTTATTTTTTAGATCCTGGCAAGTGGAACTGCCGTGTATATCTGTGGTTTCTATCCACAATGCTTTGTTGCCAGATAAATAGTGTCATGGAGATAAACTGTTCTTATGATTGGAAGTTCCTCTCTAAACAACACAAGAATGATTTATCCTATCACGACTTTAATATCATTGAAATATAAATATCATACAAACATGCTAAAAACGACTATTCTGATTTATATGCTTCCCCAGCTCCATTCCAATCACTGGACAAAATGCTTGTGGCTTTATGTGTAAGCAGCTGGGGATGTATCCATTACAGAGATATGAATACAAGACATGCATAGGTTATGATAAATGTAGGACCTGATGGCAGCCCCCACAGACCAAGGGGCTTATTCATGAAAGTTCTCGCGGAAAGTTACAAATTCACATTCATTCACTACTTCCGGATCTTCATGTTTTCAGCATACAGTGATGTGGTGAATTTGCGACTAATTTGGAGACTTATGACAGTTGCTGGCTAACGGAGTTCTTTGTATCGATTTGCGTGAGCGTGCACGGGTAATTAGGCTATTCAGAAAGTTTCAGAGTCTTTTTGAAGTCGCGATTTTGGCAATGCGTATTGTGCTGCACTTGACAGTTTTACCAGGTCAGAGTAGTGAATTAGGGGGCTTATGGCAGGGCTGCTAGTCTATGACTGACTACACTGTGCTTCGCACAGACCGAGAGCAGTCTTTCCAACTATAATACATTTTGCCCTATATCTCACTTTGATGAAGAAGCCCCCAAACTTTTGACTAATCTACCTTTATTCCACCTAACCAAAGTTCATCATCATTTCCAGAAAGTACAATACCAATATGTAATATTTATTTACCTTCTTTGAGTTGAAGTATCCAAGTTATAAATAACAAATGACTGACTAGTCAAAGCTATTTTTAAATCTAAACAATCATAAAAGTCCCTAAACTCAATAAAATGATACATCTGCGGAGGCTGAACTAGGAGTAGGAAGCAGAGATAGGGTAACCATTTGTGGTTTGATTTGTGGGACAATGTTTCTTGCACAAACATTACCTGAGCCTCTCTTCCTGCCACTAAGGTATTTTATCAATCTTTGGTTATGCAATGGTTTTCCTTATAAATTCTCCAGATTTTGATTGCTAGAGAAAAGGACGAGCTTGGTTTTTGGTGAAAGACAGGATCATACCTTGAATGCCATGGGCCGTGGTGGTCCCCCTCTCACTGCAGTGCTACCCCTTTCTGCCTCCCCTCAAATTAAATAAAGAGAAACTCACCAATATCTGGAAATAATGGCTTTCATTTTTCTAGGTAAATTGTTTCTGAATGGACAGTTGGCTTTATAACTGGTGTGTCAATTGACTTTTTCTACAGATTTTTGAGAGCCAAATTCAATTTAACAACAAAGATCATACACATTCCAAATGTGACCAGGTTAGTTCATTCAGTTTTAAAAGGAATTATACATATTAAAAAAAATAAAACGCTAAAAGCAAATTCGTCACAATTCATAATGTCTGTCTGTGGCTATTTTTAGATATTTGATTTTGAATCTTTCTGAATTGACTATTCATTATATCCCTCTGATTGCTAAAGTTAGTAGTAAAGGATTGACATGAGAATTATATACAGTAACCCTCTGATTGCTAAGGTCAGTAGTAAAGGATTGACATGAGAATGGTATACAGTAACCCTCTGATTGCTAAGGTCAGTAGTAAAGGATTGACATGAGAATGGTATACAGTAACCCTCTGATTGCTAAGGTCAGTAGTAAAGGATTGACTTGAGAATTGTTTACAGTATCCCTCTGATTACTAGGAAAACAAGGTTTTCCTTCTGTCTTAAACAATGCAACGTATTAAGTAAAGTATTTTGTAAAGTGGATTGACATTAGAAAATTATTTGCTTTTATTTTGAAAAATATAAAGACATTTAAGTCTTTACAATAGATGTAGCCCTATATTCTGACTCAGGGACGGAATAACATTATAGATGTACCCTCCCCCCGCAGCAGCACTTCTTACAGGGGGACCCAATAAATGATATAATAATTATATTATATACACACCTGCTCAGGTGCTCTAAATAAACCATTTATTTCCTCAGTGAAGCCTTGCGATTGTTTTCAGCACAATGCTTCTTCAAAAGCAAATAATGGTACATTTAAATTAGTGGATAATGGACATATTTCTGCAAAAAATAGTATTTTGGATACCACAAGCCCAAGTCCTTGCCTGTTGAAGTAGCTTATTTTATGGGCTGTGTTTTCTAAATGTTAAAGGATTTAAAGTAAGGAAGGTCTTGCAATGGTTTGGCAGAGCAATGTGAATTCTGAAATAGTCCCAGCATTTGATTCTCAGTTTTATAGGAAAAACTCATTTGTTTAAATTTTAAATAGTATTTTAATATTATTCCTTGGGTGAAGGCAAAGTACGAAGTCGGACTCCTTAAATCCGAGTGGTTTGATGACAGTATTGGATGTAGTTTTTGGCTTCTGTCACTCTCTATAAAACACATTCACAGGACTGAATGGAACAAGCTAACACCTCTACAGTCTATAACTGTCTAGATTAAATTTAGTGTTGGAAAAACAGCTCTAACACAGTATATTCCGTATTTTTTTGAAAATATACATACTGTAAGTTAACTCCAGTAACAATCTAAGTATAGCATAAAATAGAAAAGGATATTTTATAAATGTTTTTATAAAATGTTCTTATCAATTTTTGGTTATGTGTTCTGTAGTACACACACACACACACACACACACACACATATATATATAATGAGTATTGCAGTATTTTGTGATACCTTTTTTATTGGGCTGTCTTTTTAAATACACAAGCTTTCGGAGGGTTAATTCTGTCCTGTGAAAGCTTGTGTATTTAAAAAGATTGTTAGTCCAATTAAAAAAGGTATCACAAAATACTGCAATACTCATTTTTTTGCATCTGCGAACTAACCCAACCACACTACCCTAAGTTTTATATATATACAGTATATATATATATATATATTCTGAAACGTCAGTATCAATATAAAATTAAAAAAAGTGTTCCCTTGTTAAAATTCTAAATTGCATCTATAAAGTGAGATGTTTAGCTATTTCGTTTTACAAATTGGGCTTTATGGCACACTCTCTGAATATGTATTATCTAAAGCACAATGGAAAATAATGGGGCTGGGTGAAGTTTGCTTAACAACATGGCTGCTGTCAGTAAAGATAAAAACTGACAAACAGTAAAACTTATAATGTCATCTTCAAAGTCAACATTTTTTTATTTGAATAAATGCCATGCTATCCCAAAAAAAGATTTTTTATGTTATTGGTCCTTTAAATAAAACAAATAGGTGGCTAACATGAATTATCTGTGATTTAGCAGCTGAAATGTGCCTACATCCTACTAATTTGAATTTTTCAGAACGCTCCCCAATCTCGGTGGACAGAAGAGGTGGGGCTATCCAGTATGGGTGAGGTTGTGTGGAGAGGAGTGGGAAATGCCAAGATGGTAGCCGGCCTTTCAAAATGTGCAGTGGTCAGTTAGTCAAGTTGATTAGTGTCTCCAGATTTATTTTGGGAATGTATAGATTATTGTAAATAGGTATAAGGTTAGTTTGTGTTTATAAGATTATGATGCACTATATTTTACTATGAATTTTAACTTGCAAATTAAACTAATAGTCGAATTTGTAATTTTAAACTTGTACAGTTTGTAGCAAATTGGTAGTTTGGACAATATGGCTGTTTATATAAAAGCAATGTGATTGGAACAATCAGAGAATTGTTAAATGGGGATTAAAAATTAAATATAATGTAAAAAATCATTTCCCCTTTACCACAATTTGAGCAAATACCTATTAAAGTGTATGTAAATCCTGTCTATAAAGAAAGCCCCAAGAAACCTACTGTATTGTCAAGCAATATAACGATTAACAAACTTCTGACTTACCTCATAATTCAGCGGTGTAGGGATTTGTGAGCGGAAGGGGGGAGAAGGAGACGAGCAGCAAGGTACCACAGTGGTCTTGGCACCAGCTAATCCCTGGATGCAGAATCTAAGGAGCCCTCTGGTCTTCACCTTTAACCCCCGCACGGAGGTATGGGCTTTGAAGCCAATGACTCCCAGGTCGCGGTCCCAACGAATAGCTGACCACTGCTTGAAGGACAAAAGTACAAACAATGGCAGAAGCAGAGACAAGCAATGCTGGCTGGGAATCAGGACCAGACAGGCAGGCTGTAGATTCAGGTACAAGGGACAAGGCTGGGTAATAGGTAGGCAAGCAAATAAGCAGGAAGACTATGAACACAAAGATACGTTCTGTCTTTAAACACTGAATAAGTAAAGCCACATTAGACCTCTCAAGCAGACAGAGTTCTATAACCGGGCGCCGATACTGAGGGAGAGCGCCCTTATATACACTAACAGCCGGGCATGTGACTGCGATGTGACCGCATCACAAGTGCGACCGCGATGAGAAGGCGCGCGCAAGAGAGCCGCAGCGTGAACGCCACACCGAGGGAGCCGGAAGCTAGGTAAGTTTCCTAATAAGCGGAGCTCAATATCATCCCCCTGTAACTGCTTTGTCTCTGTAAACAGGATCCATGTATGGGCAGTGTAGGGTTAAAGCCACACCCCCTCCTCTCCCTGACTTCTCTCTCCACAGCTGCACAGGCAGCTCTTATCTGCATATGTTCAGGGTTATAAACAGGCTTTTTAATCTGTTTGTAAACAATGGCTTAGGCTTTCTGGCTGTTTATTCTCAGTTTATCATAATGTCTGGATTCATTCCATTCACAGGCTTGGGTAACATTATAGTGGACTTTAACTGGATGTGTAGGAGATCCATTAACCAAAATAAAGGCACCGATACCAACAGACTTAGAGAGTTGTCAATGTGGTTAATTGTCCTATGATTGATTGTATCCATTGTATTGATGACATATTCATTCATAATAATGTTACAGTATTATATTAGAATGTGATTGCCCTTTTTATAATTAATATAGGTGTGCCTTCATTTTGGGTTTATTTTTATTTTCCCCATTCGTCTCTAACAAAGGCATGATGAGAAACCAGGTAGCAATTACCTAGTTGATGCTATTTGATGGCATTTGACCATTGTCTTTGATAACGATGATATAGGAATAGGATATAAATATAATTTAATGTGCTTTATAAGGAAAATGTAAAACACAGATCAGCTGACATTGACATTTGGTCTGTTCTCTATAAACTAATATTCCATGTAACATTTAGTTTAAAAGATGTATTAACTACCAGCAAACTATTAATGTATGTATGTGTGTTTATATTTATATTAAATGCCACTACGTTACACAGAGCTGTACAATGTAACAATGCAATAATAACACAGAAAGGGAATTTGTATAACATAGCACACGTGAAGTAAATTACAAGCATAATGAAGACACATCACTCTAAGTGCCAGGCCATGACTGAAACAAGAGGATGGAGGATCCTGTCCCACAGAGCTTACAATCTAAATGGAAGGATGACTTACATACATAGATAGGAGGGCATTGAGTGCAGTTACAAAGCGTCAGTTGATCAGCCTGTAAGTGCTATTAAATTGAATAAATATCTGCTTAAGGATAAAATGAATTGAAGACATGAAAACCAGTGTAATGGTACAAGAGGTAGGATTTCAGCTTAATTTAAAAAAGAAAAGAGGGATTGTTCTTTGTGGAAGTAGAGGGGTTTAGAATTCCAGAGATAAGGGGAAGCCAGGGAGAAGGTTTTAAGATGGGAGTGCCAGAGACATTTTAACACAAGACACATCTTTCCATTTCATGTTCATGTTACACAGAGATGTACAAAGGTAAGGAGTCCTGCTTAGATAGAGTAGAGATATGTTGGATTAGTGGGCGTCAGCAGACTGTGTTTTAAACAGTCTCTTGAAGCATGGGGAAGAATCATAATGTCTTGGTGTGCTGGGGCAGGACAAAGGAGTGCATTGGGAGACCAGGATGACCCCGATGCATCCCTCTAGTGGCCTTCTAGGGGAGAACCCCCTGCCCATTTCAGTTTCCCTCAAGGAGAGCTGCTGTAAAGAGAAAAAGTTTTCTCACAGTTGCAAAACCTCTAAAGATTTTCTGTTATTTCCTGTAGTCTAATTTTAATGCTGTCAGAGCAATTTGCTCATCTAAAGGGTAACAAATCTTTAATGTTATCCAACAGGCAAAAGCAGGGATCAGGGATCAGCTGTAGGATTACAACTCAATGACTGGTAATTGACCGATTTGTGACCAGCTTGAGTGGATCTCCCAAGATAATCTTCTCCAAGGTTTCAATGCACAGTCCACCATCCTTTGCACAGAGTAATACTCTGAATGGGGAAGTCTACCAAGTATAGCAATGAGACTGTGGCCATTTTTAAAAAAATATTCAAAGCTCAAATGTTTTTACCTTTAATGCCTATTCTTCTCCTATGAAGGGTCCAAGAAAATGATAGTCTTTGTTCTGTGCCATGGGCCTGTCATTGCATTCTTGTTTAATAAAGTATTGCAAACAATGAATAATTATAATTTTGAAAGAACTATTTAACCCAGAAACAACCATCTGCATTTGACCACAGAGGATATATATTTTATTGCACGTTGGACTACAGTATTCTTATTTCTTGTGGTTTTGTATTTTCAGGAGTCCTCTGCCTTCCAGACACTTTGAACCTTCATAGAGAACAGCAAAGGTCCAATAAACCAGGTGATGTACAGATGTTTAGCCAATCAGAACTGAGGACTATAGAGCAGTCTTTGCTTGCCACACATGTGGGCAGTATTGCAGAGCTCAGTAAGTACAAGTGAATATTCTTTCTTTTTTTTTTTTCTCCCTTTATTAGATAGAAACTTATAGTGGAAGAACACCATGGTGACATTATTATTTGCACTTAAATTTAACCTAGTTTATTTGTAGCAATGTAGCCAAGACTAACGAACAGCGTTTATTTATTGATACATTTATTCCAATTTACAGAGAATAAATCACATTGAGAACATTTAAACAGATAAGTTGTGACCTCAAGTTTATTGGGCAAGATTTACTAAATAGGAAAAA
Organism: Pipa parva; assembly: GCA_019650415.1. Lineage (NCBI taxonomy): Eukaryota > Metazoa > Chordata > Amphibia > Anura > Pipidae > Pipa > Pipa parva. Next base: position 26,530 of record WMED01000420.1, read on the forward strand.
TTGGACTGTACCTGAGGAATAATAAGGATTTGCTTAAGAATTAGACCTAGTTTGTTTTTTTTATATTTTGGTAGAGGCAACAAATGGGTGTTTTTACCCTAAATCAAAAATATATACAGTGTGTGTATATACTGTGTGTATATGTATACTGTATGTGTATATATATATATATATATATATATATATATATATATATATACTGTATATATTTTTGATATAGGGTAAAAACATATATATATATAATACTGTGAAAACATTTTTATCCAGCTGTGGGAAAAATGTTTTAAAAGTAAGAATGTTTTAAAAAATATAAGTGTTAATTTATTTTTATTAAAGAGAAACTCATTCTCCTCCTCACTAGGGCGAAAATTATTAAAATCTGTAAATTACCGATATTGCGATATCGGTAGTATCGATATTGGTAAAATTCGAATCTGGTGATATCTATGATGTCGATATCGTGATATCGGTAAAAACCCGTTCGACATTGCGATATTGATGTTAGAGCTTTTAATAAATTTCACCCAAGGGGTGAGTCTTAATAGGGATAATTATATTTACCAATTCCCTCCTTCACTCCCCCGCTGCCTCCTGCTTCAAGATTTCTCCAATCTTCTTTTCTTTTGTTCCGGCAATATGATCCTCTTCACTTCCTGCTTTGTCTTCAACATCACTGATTTCTTCCTCTGCACATGCAGAGAAGTAGTTTGTGCATACACAAAAGGAAAAGTCAGCGATGTTGAACATTAGGCATGAACCTGAAGAAGATCAGTGAAGTCTTGAAGCAGGAGCCATAGTGAAGCTATTGAGGGGATGGGTAAGTATAATTACTCTCCTTCATGAAGAATTATCCCTAGTGAGAATGAGCATTAGTTCTCCTTTAAATACTGCAAAGAGAATGATCAAAAAAGAATTCAAAATTAAATGTATATAATTGATGTGACCACTGCTTTGCCTTCAAAACAGCATCAATTTTTTGGGGGTTTTATATAATATATTTTTTCATTTTTTTTTTCTAAGAGATTTTTCTTTTGTACCTTTTAGTAAATATAGCCCTTGGGCAATTATTTTGTTTTTTTTTAAGTTTTTGTAGACATTGTAGATATTCATAGTTGTTAATCCAACAGAAACAAATGGTATTAGGATTCCAGGGAATAATGTTATAGATTAAAACTATTGGTATAGACTGAGTCTAGCCTTTGAACAAATTTAAACCTATTCTGAGACTTTCCTTTTAAATTGCTTTGATGGAATACAGTGATAAAAGTGTAAGGGGATAGATACATTTCGAACTATCAAAACTATTTTCCATATCAATATAAAACATTGGTAGGTGATGCCATTAGAATTACTGAGCAGTATATTTTGGACATGTTTATGTAATGCTGTTATCTATAAAGGCTCTATGCCTGTGATCATCTCCCATTGCATTGCTCATTTCTTTTATTACAGTGGTAATATCACAACTGTTAAAGGAGAATTAAATGCATGTCCTACTATGGGGTGGTTCTGCAGGGGGGTGAAATACTTACCAATGTGCTGCTTCGCTCAAGACCTGCTTCCTACTTGTCTCAACACCGCTCTTCTTGTCTTCTCCATGCAGCCTGCAACCCCATCTTTATATTCTGTTTCCTTTTTAATTTCACTGCCCTCCCATTCAGAATCAGCCCCTTAGTAGAATAAACATTTAATTTCCCTTTAAGTTTGTAACATAATTCATTTACAAAACATTGTAAGATTTTGAAGAATGCTTGTGCTTGTGACGACCACAATATCACACAAATGAACAGTGGAATATACTCGGATTATTGTCACTCTATGACATTATAGAGTGGCAATAGATTATTGCACCACATGGTATTAAAACTTCAGGTGTGAGCGATGGATGGAGATATAGAAAAACACACTGCAGCTGATGAAGAATGGAAGATGCAATAAAGCCAACAACATTTTTGCAACCATAGATAAATAGATTGATTTTGGTTTTATTGAAGTAGGTATAGAATTAAATTATGTATTAGACTACTTGTGCCCAAAAGTGGATTGTAAAATATCAGTAGATCTTTGGCTGGGTATTAGTAGACCAACATTCTAAAGCTTCACAAGACATTTCTCTCTCATAACTGATTGGAATTGTTGGATACTATTTTTAGCAAAAATATATCTTGCGTGATAGTTGCTGTTAAAAAGAATGATCATTAGAAAATGTAATTACATGATTCAGCCTTTGGGATATCCTCAGTTAAATTAGACTCTTCATCAACAATGCCTGGACACCTCTGTTTTAGAATGAGTTCTTGTAAAGTTCGAGGTTTTCTTGATGTAATGGCAAGGTAAGTACTCTATGGGATATGTGACTGCAACCCAAATTAAATGCAAAGCACACATGGTATGAGACTTTATTATGCAGTCATATGGTAGGATATTCAACTATCTGAACTCTCTAACAAACAATATTTGCTAACATAAATTCTGAAAAATATAAATATCATCAGATACATTTATAACAATATTTAGGCAGGGTCCTGGTCCTTCTAGGCCTCCAAGTGCAGGGGTTCTCAAATTTAATTCTGCAACAATTGTACTCTAGTATCATCATAACTCTATGGTAACCCCATTAAAACAGAGGATGCCCAGAGTATACTCAGTGTATGCTTTCAGATACTCAGTGTATACTTCCATAATCCTTGGTCAGTATCCCCCCAAAAACACTTTAGTGACGTCACTGTAATTTACTATACACACCAGCTATTGTAAGAGAGCCCTGCAGTGTTTTTATTGGCAGCCACCTGTCATCTCAATGATGTTCATCCCCATCTTGGAATCCATCTGTAATCTACCAAATATATACATAGCTCACGGTAACATCTTGCAGATAGATTCAATATCTGGCAAAGCCTCTTACACCACAGACCTTACTGAACTTTTATTACATTTTTATTAAGCACATACTAATGTAGACCAAATCACAGGCTCTCCACAGCTTAGCTTTTGTACTCAAAGAAGAACTATTCACCCAGTGCCTACATGAGGGGAAGTTATACACCTGGGTGTATCATTCCTATTCATTTCCCTTTGGCTAAACATACTATTTCAGAAGTAAATCCTAATTGTATTTACCAGCTAATTCTTCAGGTTCCTGTAGCCACTAGGACGTCCTCAATCCAGGGGATGACAGAACAGCTCTATCTGTCAGGGACCTTATATATCACCCTTAGGGACCAACAGATACCAGGTATGAGCCTGACACAAGTAATCCCACCCTATCTTAATATATACATATAACCTAACCAAAAAGCAGGAAAGCATGCTGATTGTAGGATAAAAATCAGCACTAACTCAATGAAGACAACAGGGAATGCTTTTTTATTTATTTACATATATATCTGATGAATTACTAAAATTGAAATGAACATTTTGCTCCTACCAGAGCGAATACAGCATTATTTATGCATAGGGCATTTTCCATTACAAGGTACCTCAACAGAGCATCCCAGGCTAAGACAATGTATGTGAAAATGATTTCATACAAAACCAAATATTTAGGATTCTTGAATTGAGGCAGTGGGACTGAGCTGGTCACAGGACCCACCAGCATGATCCAGATTATAATTAATAATCAGCACTGGTACAGTACAGTTGAAAATCCATCTTTCCTGTAATAATTAATAAGCGCTGTTTAGCATGAAATATTTAATGTGTTTTGCCAGTATTTTCAACTCTATATGAGCTTTTAATGATTAATGTAAGAACAAAGATGGACTTTAACTGTTTATTGGAAATTATAATGTTTGCTGCTATGAGATATGAGCAGGTTCTTCATGTGTGGGATCATGACTTTTTTGATATCATCATTGTGGGATGTATCAGTGAAACAGCGTTGTGTAAACTGAGAATTTGTTTATGAATTTAGTGATAATTCCAAACTCTTTCTTTGGTGTAATTCTCATGGTTTACTTTGGTAGCAAATATATGTACAGTAAAGGAATAATTTAGTACTGTAAAGGCAACCTCACCATTAAAGGGATACTTTATTTATAAACAAAACCCTTTATATTGCCTTCATTTCATTTTATTTATTGGTCAAAAATTAGTGTAACAGGCTTTGGGCCTCATTGACTAAAGTCTGAATAGTTGCATACAGCTTTTAATTTGTGTCTATTTTCCACTTCCCCATGTTCCCTTATTGAGCAAACTCTGCTAAGTGGTGAATAGGCAACCAAATTTGGGTGACTACAATAGTTGCAAAGTTTCAGAGCTCTTTACACCATTTTGCGTGTGCGTGCACACATATTTCTACTATTCACTAAGCAGAAGAGGGGTACAAAGGTGCAAAGGCGACAATGTGAACTGCTCTGAATTCACCTGTTTGACTTTGCCATTTCAGATTGGCGAATTGGGGGATTGATGGCAGTGTTGCGTAAGGTGACTATTCATTAAAAAGTGAAAATGACGACTGCAGCTCAATGACAACATGACCTAGGGACGAGGTGCCATAGAAATAGAATATTCACAGAATACAATTAGTGAGATATGATGAGACTGACGTCACTGCCCTTCACTTTTCCTATCTGACTTTCTATGCCACATTTGGCATCTGACATCATTCGCCACTGTCCGCCTATTCAGGTGTATTCTCCATTTAGTCAATCCTGAGAAGAGAATTTGCTTCTATTTTGGTGATGCAACTCAAATTGTAGCAAGGTATGTTCGACAGGTAAATTCGGACTTTAGTCAATGAGGCCCTTTGAGTTTACCTTACTTAATTAGCTCCCTTCTAAAAAATACAGATGTAAAGTTTTAAGAGTTCTTTAATTCCAACAGCTGCAACCATCCTTTTGTAATCTGAGTTTATTTTGTATGCATTCGAAATTACAATTTGTTTCAAGTGTGACGCCTCTTTCTTTGTTGAAAACAAGGCATGCTGAGTGAACTTTATGTATACCCAAAGCGTGAGCTGTTCTGGCTCAGTAATGGAAACCTGACCTAAAACACAGGTCAAAGTTTAAGGACGTTGCAATACAGACACATTGCAAGCATGCTAAAAATTAAAATGTTTATTTTGTTATATTTATTTGAATTGGTCTTTGTAACTGTTCTACCCTCCCTACTGGGAAATTTAGCATCGTTCAAAGGCAACCTTTAGAGAGGATCTCATCATGGGGGATAAATTCATTTAAGTGTGTTCAAAGGATCGCCACATGACACAAAGCCAGGATTTACTGGGAGAAAATGGTTATAAAAAATACTTTAAATACATATATTAGTATGTTGTGTGCTGGGGTCTTGCAATATCATCATCTTATAATAATTGTAGACTTCCTTTTCTGACTGGGTCACACCACTCAAAAAAATAGCAGATGTGATAGACTTTGTGATGTGTGGTCATAATAGGACTTAAAGGGGAAGCTAAGTCACAGGCTGGCATGCTAACTTGCCAAAAACCTTGCCTTGCAGCTGGCTGAGATGTTTGTTTCAATATTGAAGACTGAAGCATTGCCAAAGCAGCAATTTAGACCACTGCTGAGAGTGCCAAGTATGTCTGTGCCTGTGCCACAGGCCCCATTTGGCACATGTGTAAGCCACTCTGAGACTATCAATCCGGCTTACATATGAATTCAGTGCCAGGGAGTTGAGGGGATGATACTAATGCCCATGGTCTCTGAGCCTCTCACGTCCTCTGTTCCACACTGAAACAGCGGGTTCAGGAATCATAAAGGTAAACCAATTTGCTTGTTGGGGGTAACTCTTCAGCCGGTGTGTGACTTTAGCTCCCCTTTCATTGCAAAACTGAAAGCGTACCTGTCATCTCAAAACTCTTAATACTAATTTAGGTTCTACTAATGAAATAAACAGCTTAGTAAATATATATATATATATATATATATATATATATATATTAAAATGCATTTTTATACAGCGTTTCTCTCTGTCATCTTCCCTGTCAGCCTGACTTTTCTTTCTGAGTTGAGTTGGGCGGGGCTGATTGATGATTGACATTATAGCTCCTCCAATCAGATCCCTGCTAGATTGTGATTTAAGGGATCTGATTACAGGAGCAATAATGTCAATCATCATTTAGCCCCACCCAACCTGACTCTGGAAAGGAGAGTCAGGCTGACAGGGAAGATGACAGAGAGAAACGCTGTATAAAGGTACATTTTTTAAATACATATATATTTACAAAACTGTTTATTTCATTAGTAGAACCTAAATTAGTATTTGTCTTTTGCGGTGACGGGTACACTTTAAGGAGCCCTTTTTGTAACACTTTGCATGTGTATTTCAGCTATTCATCAAGCATTGGTGTCTGTTGCAGTAATGAAATTGACAAGGCGCATTATGTTGCATTCGCCAGTTTTACTTCACCAGATTGAAGTGGTGAATCAGAGGGTTGCTGGGAGAGATGACTACGCCACACTATGTAAGGGATGGCTACTAATGCAGTCGCGTGTTCGCTATGGGAATCCTCTGTATAGTAGGGAGAAGAGAAAAGGAGAGTAGCAATCCAAAGTGATGAGAATTAATTAACTTCAACAGTCGAATTGTAACTTTGGTGAATTATCCCCTAAAGGAGATCACTAACTAGGGGAAGTGGGATTAAAGATATATCGATATTGGCCTTAAGGAAAGGGGGCGTAGTCACAAATTTTATGTTGGGGTCCACCTGGTTATAGTTATGTCACTTACTGGTTGGGTAATGCCGTGACATTACTGTAGAGGTTCATAATTTCTTTTAAACAAGCAGCAGTGGAGTAGTAGGGGGTTAAAGGAAGGAGGCCACATTAGGCACAATAGCTAGGGTGCCTGACATTTCCCAGGCCTTGAGAACTAATATTTAAAGGGCCAGTCACATGAGAAAAAAAATCCTATTTGGATTGGCACAACTTCTTCCAATGCAGTAAAAATGTCCCCTTTGATGTGGAATTCTTGAATTTGTTGTGTTGTCTCTCTCTCTCTCTTTCTCTCTCTGTCTGCTGCTGCTTACAGCCAAATTAGGCTCTTTAAGGCACTTCACTAATATGTACTGTATAATCCAATGTTCCATAAAATATAACTGCACTAGGCAGAGATCTGTTTACTTAACAGATAAATGATAACTGAAACTACAAGGAAGAGGGACAAACAAAAAATAATACGTACTGGGAATTCAAGTTTTATAGATGACATTTTTACCAGTACAATGTAGGAATTACTGCCCTAACAATTCTAACAGGATAATTTCTTGCTGGGGTGTCTGGTCCTTTAATGCTGTTTCATACACGCCAAATGTCTGACTTATAAAGTCCAGGTTCACTCTGCCTTTAAACATACCATTATTTAGCATGCCCATCATGTTCTTGACATTGGCAAGCACATGCCCTTTTATTAGGGGGTGCCCTGCATAATGAAATCACTTGTGTATGCCACCCGATGCGTTCTTTATTAAAGGCGTGTGCACCTTAGACTAGGCCAGATTCACGCTGGTGTATTTTAACACTGCGCTTGAAAAAAACACGAGCTGCGAATCCCTATGGCACATACCTTCTTCCAGCCACACTAGCATTGAATGTGAGCGTACACACGCTGGAGTGTTTCTTGTTGTGTATTTTCTGAGCATATGGATGTGACGTGGAGAATGTGCGCACATAGGAGGAGCTGCGAATGCAGAGGGAGCATTCACATTGTGTAAGGGTAAGTACAGTAGAAAAGCACGTCCCAGCAATATGCCAGTCTGAATTTACTGGCGCAGTTTTGGGACGCGCTTTTCTAAAAGGGCAGCATTTAATACGCCAGTGTGAACCTATACTTAAGGCAACTCCATTTGTGCCTCAGTGATTAGAGGGTTAACAATGAAAACCTCCTTACAACAGTTTAGTAAAATCCTTTTTTTTTTATCCGAAACTAACCCTAATGCATTTAATTGTGTTGCTGTTCCTTTTTGAAATGGCTAAAATATCTACAGGACAACGTTTCCTTAGGGGATAAACTTTGACAAACCTGAATATGGCTGAAAAGGAAAGGTATCAAACTGAGAAAATCGATGTGTTGACTTTGCAGGGACTGCAATTTAGTCTGTTACTCACTGTTCCTTATCAAAAAAAGCAGCAGTGACTAGGTAACTAGATTCAGTGTATATCATTAGACGCTCATACATATTACTAGCATGGTGATCAGATTGTGGTAAGAGGAAATTTAAAATTCTTCTCCTAGCATGATTTCTATGATGGGCTCCATAAAGAATTTGTAAAATATTGGAGGGTAGGGGTGACTTTATTAATTAATTGAGATAACTTCTCTTTACTTGTGTTTGTATATTAGTATTTGCATTTGTTAAAGTGAATCTGTTACCTCAAAACTCTAATACTAATTTAGTTTCTACTAATGAAATCAATGTTTTTTGTAAATATATATGTATTTAAAAAGATGTACCTTTATACAGCGTTTCTCTCTGTCATCTTCCCTGCCAGCTTGCCTTTTCATTTCTGAGTCGGGTGTGCAGGGCTAAATGATGATTGACATTATGGGGGTAATTCACTAAGCTCCGAAGTGAGCTGCGTACTGTTCGCCTCACTTCGGAGTTACTGAGCTGCGCATGCTGATGTCCTGCGCGCGGACATCAGCACGCGCATTAAAGGGAATCCCCTCCCGGCGAGAGCATAAGAGTTGCCTCGCCGAGACGGAATTCCCTTTAATGCGCATGCTGATGTCCGCGCGCATGCGCATTAAATGCAGGCTGGCAGGGAAGATGACAGAGAGAAACGCTGTATAAAAGTACATTTTTTAAAATAGACATATATTTACAAAAACGTCTATTTAATTAGTAGAACCTAAAATAGTAGTTAGTATTAGTTTTGAGGTGACAGGTGCACTTTAACCCTAGTTTATGATGTCACTTGGTCACTATATTTGATTTGTCTTTTGAGAGAACAGTTACCTTATGCCAGACTGGAGCCATGCCAACAATTATTTACTTCACCACTTTGATCTGGCAAAGACAAAACAGAGAACTCGGAGCAATACAACTTACTGATTTTGCAACTTCAACATACTCCGATGCTTGGTAAATAGGGGAAAGTCCTGTGCATGCAC
>WMED01000421.1:0-17628 GCA_019650415.1 Pipa parva
ACAAAGAGGTACAAATAAAGGTTTAGCATAGCGAAACATGCATAATAATAGAAAGCAAATAAAAGAATTATACGTTAGAAGATTTATGTGCAAGCTCTACTGGGCAGAGATCTACACCCCCTCTTTCAATCACTGACTGGCACTTAGAGCGATGTATCTTCATGATTCTATGCTTGTAATTCACTTGTACTGTGATAAGCGCTTTCCCATGTCTATATTATAATTGTACTGTTGAATTGTGCAATACAGCATAACCTAATGGTACTTAAATAAATAAATATATACATTCATAGATACAACTAAATGCCTCAGAGCCTTGGAGGAGGATTGTCATTAGGCCTCTCCTTCAGGCACATTACTGGACCAACATTGCCCCCTTCTGCTGTCCAGACCAAAAGCTAACAATTAGTGAGTATGAGGAGGTACAGGAGGCAGGCACTGCAGTGGGGTTGCAGTGGTCGAACTCCTATAGGTATGCTCCTGTGTACACTGATTTTTATATACCATTATTTTGCCAAGATATGTCCTTGAAGAAAAAGAGGAAAACAAGGAATTAAAAAATACCATTTCACATTCAAAAAAAATCAAACACAAATTAGAGAAGAAACAAAATGGAGAATTAAGGAATGGTTGTCTTTACCCACTGGCCTTCAGATTGCCTGATGAAGAGGCCTTAGGAGCCTCGAAAGCTTGCATTTACCATCTACTCCATTAGCCAATAAAAGGTATCATCTATACTCCCTTGTCTTTGCTTAATCTATGGCTAACACGGTGCATAACTCTACTGCCAAGGTATGGTTCCCATCGCACTAAAAACAAGAGGCTGGTATACTAAGTATCTCCAATAATAGAATAAAATATTATCTGTTAAAACTCATTTATTAAATTTCCACTCCATATTGTTTGATTTAAATAGGTGGGGTCATTTTAATTTACTTTAAGAAATTTGTTTTATAATAGTTTAAATTGGCAACCTGTTGAATGAAATGATATTTTTAAATGAAAGCATTAATCAGTTATTCATTTATTATTTAACAGAAATATGATTATAAAGCATCAGAGTCTATCTATACACTTAAAATTAAGTGTTTTTACTTAGAAAGCAAGGCGCTGCTAGTCAAATAACTCTGTCATGCCTCTAAACTAATATGCGAATCCATGCATCTTTACCTTTTGGGGAATTGTCAGTGGAGATAAGACTTGAGAAGACAGGTGTGTCAAGAATAAAAACAATCTTTCATGTCATCAGATATACTGAGGCAGTAAAACTAATAAGCAGAAAGGAAGTTGAAATTGAAACAGATTTGAAAATGACAGTTTAATGAAAGTTGTGTAAAGTATTAATCTGACAGAAAACATTTATTTTCAGACAACATTAAATGATTGGATTATGTAAGATAGACTGAAAGCAGTGAGGTCATTGTACTCTGTAAAGTAATATAATTAACATTTGCTAACAATACGTCCTGTTCTTTAATATAAAAATGATGCATTTAGAGGTTTGGAGCTCTTTTGAAATTAAACATTTCAGGCATGTTTAAATGAAATAGGCTTTAAGGGAATCGTTGATAATTCTTTCTATATATTACAGAGACATCAAATAATGTTATGGTAATAATAGCGGTACAGGTTACAAATGTATAATAACGAAAGGCAACATTGTGTGAAATAAAAATCTGTGTTTTTTTTTTTAACAGTTTGCAAATCTTTTTTTGGCTATGGTCAAATCAGAAGTCTTATTTAGGACTGAATATTTCCATTTAAAAACATTCTCTTGGAAAAAAAATTGCGACTTTCACAAAAGAATGAATTGAATTAAATGGGAAAAAATGATAGGGAGACAAGACAATGCTCCCTGGGAAATATATGCAAAGTAGCCTCTCCAGATGTAAAGGAATTTGTTTGCAAGTCTTACAATGTAAAAACACGTTAAGCTCTGTAAATGAAACCCAGCTTACTGGCTTTATAGAGTGTCACACAATCTCTCATTTGTGAGGAAAAAATAAATAAAAGATTGTTGTTTTATTTTTTTTTAATTTTCTTGTGTGCCTGGTAATGAAAAATATGTTTCAGCAACCTCATTTTTCTCTAAAGAATCAGAATTTATTTTATAATATGGGGCTATACAGAACTATAACCAGGTGCAGTCAAAAATAAACTCCTTTTATTTCATGGTTACCAACGCCACCAACATCTTGGCACTATAAAGGTCACGGAAAAGGACACAAGGTAGTGCTAAAAATGTTGGGGGTGTTGGTAACTATAAAAATAAAATTATTACTTTTTATTTAGGAGAAGGATTATGATATATTATACATACATTAGATTATTAGGTTCAATTGTTTAGTTATCTGATACCTGCAGAGAGTATATACTAGACATTTAACTGGGGCTCACTAACTGACCTCTATAAGGGACTATCTGTAAGGGACTGTATTCTAAACTCTTTTTTTCATGATTTATTACTTTAAAGGGGAACTGTAGTAAAATTACATCTTTACATATGAAGTACTATACCTTAGTGAGAAGCGTTTCTCCCCAATAGTTGTTTCATGTGACTCAGAATGATTGAGTAGGAAGCACTGATAAACTCCCGCACCAGGAAATGTGTGTGATGTGTACTGGACAGTTTTCCATGAAAAGGTACCCTCCCTTGGACATTTTTTCCCTACTTACTACTTAGCACATGTGCACAAGTCAGCTTTCCCTCTGTAATCTCCTGCATTTCAAACTTAAATTATGAGGCCAAAAGGTCAGCACACTGCTTAATCAATAGCAGTCAGGCAGCTTTTCCTTCTCGTGCAGAACAGAAAGGAGAGGGAGAGGAAAATGTCATCTCTCAGGAAAACTAATAAAGGGAAACAAATGGCAAGTATTATTTCTTCCCTCAATTTTTTTTAACTATTTGTGTCAGCAATTGGCTTAGTATAAAGGAGTTTTATATATATGTGTGCAGTTATATCAGCTAGTGATATAACTAGGGCAGGGGTCAGCAAAGTTGTTTGAGGAGGGAGCCATTTCACTCCCTCCTCCAGCATGACAACTATCTTGGGAGCCGCTGGAGGAGGGAGGCGTGCCATCTGCTGACCACATGACCATTGACGGCCAATCAGAAGAGCCATCTATTTTCATGGATGGGGCTTGGGCAGTGTGCTCCGAGCCACAACAAGGAGGCTAAAAAGCCACAAGTGGCTTGCGAGCTGCACTTTGCCAACCACTGAACTAGGGGATAGGGGAACCAGGGGGATAGGGGAACCAGAAGAGGAAGAAAAGTACAGAGAAAAAAGAAAAATAAACAGGGCAGAGTTTTATTAAAAGAACAAATCGTGCGATTGCAAATCGAGTGCAATTCTGATCATGCGATCGCAAATCGATCAGAATTGCGATCGTGCGATTGCAAATCGATCGGAATACCACACGTGCGGGCAGGAATTAACTTCGGGTGGACTAAATCCGCTCTTAGTAAATTTCGCCCCTAATGTTAAACCAGATAAGTTTGAGACTTATATTAGTCTAAATACATTCGTTAGAAATTTAACATTGAAATGACATTTCTTACTTAAAGGAGCAGAAACGAATTCAATGAATACCTATAACCAATATAGATGTTTCCTGAAAAGCAAAAAAACCTTTCCAGCCAATCACACAGAGATAAAATTAAAACATTTCACAAAGTGGTTGAGAAGGGTTCAATGAGAAGATTGGACAAACAAATTAAGATTGATCAGAATCTCTCTTCCCATGAAGAAATGGCCCTATAACGGTTAAAAAATAATAGTAATATTGTGATCAAATCAGCTGATAAGGGAGGAGGAATTATAATTCAGAACAGAGAAGATTATTTAAAGGAGGCATCCAGATTAATACAGGATGCAAAGACATACAAGCCCTTAACCAATAATCCTACTGATGCATTCCGCAAAGAATTAAAAACTCTATTAACTAATGCAAAGGAGACAAATATCATTACGGACAAAGAATTTAATTATTTATTCAGTTCAAATCCTAAAATAGCATTCTTATATCATCTACACAAAACTCTTTAACTGCCAATTTATCTGAATTTGTAGATTTTCATTTATAACCAGTGGTCACACAACAGAAGTCTTATTTGAGAAACTCTCCACAATTGCTACAAAAATTACAATCGCTTAAATGGAAAGAAAACTATTACTGGTTGACATGTGACGTTAACTCTCTCTCTATATACATGTATCCCACATGAGTTGGGAATACAAGCTACTAAACATTTTTTAGAACTATCAGATAAGTATCCCATAGAACAGATCACTTTTATTTGTGAATGTGTCAAATTTATTTTAAAAAGAAATTATTTTATGTTTGACAAACAATTTTATTTACAGATTAATGGGACTGCCATGGGGAGCAAATTCATGCCCGCATTTGCTAATCTTTACATGGCTTCATGGGAACAGAATTTTTTATATCAGAGATACATAGATGATCTTCTTTTTATATGGGAAGGTGATGGTGAACCTAACAGATGAGGAACTATCTGTCCTTTCTAAAGGTTTGAATTATGTACCTACTGAGTCTGTGGACTGGATTACCCTGGACATTGTCTTTTATATATTTTTTTGTAATTTCAGATTAAAAGCACATTTTGCAAGAAATGGAGATTCTCCATCACAGGTTATCAGTGAAAGTGTACCAAAGGGATTTACTTTACAGAGTTTTCACTTGCACGATCATAAAAGTTTTGCACCTCCTTCTACTAATGCAGTAAGAGAAACTTATATTAAAAGAGTAAAAATTGATATTGGTAACTTTTTGTAAATATGAGATGGTTATATTTTCTATGTCTAAAAATTTAATTAAAACAGAAAATATGGCACTAGATCATCTTAAAAATAATGCCAATGTTACGATAAAGCCCTCTGATAAGGTGGGCGCTATTGTAAATTTGGATACTCACTATTATGTTATGGAAAGAATTGAACAGTTATCAAATCAGGAGGTTTACAGATGTCTTGAATGTGATTCTACCTTACATGGTAAGAAAGAAGTCACAAGTATTGTGCAGGTGGCAATTGAGAATGAATTAACTGAGAAAAATTTGGCAAAATATCTTATAGTAGATCGTCCTAAAATCCCAGTTTTTATACACTTTGCCTAAGATACATAAAGACCCTGTACATCCTCCTGGGAGACCCATAGTGTCTGGGATAGGATGTTTATTCTGTCCCATGGTCAAGATGTTAGACAGGGTCTTGTCTCCTTTAGTGCAGATGTGTTCATCTTTTATAAAGGATACCTTCACAGTAAATACATACAGTAGATACCTTTATAAAAACTAGTAAAGCATTTTTGTTACCGAAAATGACATTACTTAGCACCACCTTCCATATTGTTTTGAAGTACAAATATAGTCCTTTAATGTAAGTCATCTATATTGTTAGTGCTCCTGATCACATTTTACATTACTGGCTTCTGTACAAAAATGTGTGAATTTATGTTTGATTTAAATATCCTAGTTACCTTTTACATTCTCTTTATATAGTCTTTAGTATATGTGTATTGCTACACAGACTAAAGTTATTTGTCTTTGAAGATTTTGACAAAGTTTAGATTTCTTAATACAGTTGGGTATAAACTACGTTTGAGTTATTGCTGTACCATCAACTGTCAAGAACGGGTATGCTTATATTTCACATAAAATGTAATGGAACTCTTTGCAGAAGCATTCAAATAATTTCGTTTTTATGAAATGTAACTTTATTTCCTGACAAAGTTATTAAACCTAAATAAGTAGAGAGTTTAGCACAAGATATTCTGAAAGAAACATTAAAGAAACAAAAGCAACCACAATGAGGACTACAAAATTGACACGAGTTTGCAATTAAAGCTATAACCTTGATCTACAGATAATATTCATTTTAAAAGTGTATCCTTCATGATGCCATACCAATTTAATATAACAGATTATGATGGAATAGATAATGTTAATATTTATTCTTTAACACCATTCAAATATAGTAGGGACAACAAAATCATTTTACTGATCAGTTGATTGGTGTGGTAATGAGAAACAATATATTTCACCATTATAAAATAGCTTTTTTTCTTTTGTAACATTAAACTTAAGGTAAATTTGATTAAAATGAGATTGAACATCTAATGGTATCCATTACATTAATGATAACAGGAAAAAGACAGATTAAAAATGTTAGTATGCAATTTAAAAAGTATAGATATCCAATTAGGTGGAAATTATCCTTAATCTTCAGAAAGCCATTTTGATATTATCCTAATTAAAACACTTTTAACCATACATTGGTTTTGAATGTACAAATATATTAGATAGTTTAGGGGAGGCAGTAATATGATCACCATCACTCACACCTACAATATGCAAAATTGCTAGACAATAGATGGGGCCCTGATGTCCAGCTCAACTTCCTGAGACACCATTGTTAGGGAAATTAACTGGAATGCAAAAGTAATGGGCAGGGATGGATTAACTCCATAGAACTGAATGTCAGTTATCATATTCAACTCAACATTGCTTCTATTTATAAAAAAAAGAATTGTATCTAAACCCATTAAAACTCAACCCTGAAGAAATGTGGATATTTTAGTTGTTTGGTGGGGAAACCCTAAAATGTATGTCGAAATATTCTTTTTTTGAAAAGAATCTTAATTTATTTGGTTTTATTAATAGATATCTTGGACCAATATATTCTAACTTTTTAGTCTCAGTTCCTAACTAGTGCACAACTACAGGAGCCCTTGTTTTACTGGTCATTTGCCATGACATAATAAAAAACAATAGAGAGAAACAGAGTTGACTGCTTTATAGGCACCGATCATTAATTCCATAGGGCTGCTACACAATAAAAGGTTGCAGCACAGCTGTGTTTGAGAGGTTTCTTCTCTTTCATGAATGCGGAATATATATGGGAGATTTTACGGTCCTCCCACAAAGGAACTGGCACTTTAATATCCACTATAATACCCATCTCAGACCCAGGGAGCACTTATATACTATATGTTGTACTTATAGTTGGGCAAGCATTCTCCCTAAGGTTAATCATTTCTAGTCGAAATACTTATCAAAGCTGTACTTATTCATCAAGTTTAGAATAAAGACAACATTTACTGCTCGCTGTGAAAAAAACATGACCATGGCTGTTGGTAGAACCTGTTATTTTTTAAAGCAACTTCTCCAAAATACATAGTAAAGTAGCCCACTTAACTGCCTTCTAAATTGTTATATTAAGAAATCAAGATTAACTCTGTACGCTCTGTATAGTTTCACTGAAATTTATACAAGAAGTGGATCTTGGATCAAGTTTAACATGTTGACATACGCCTCCTTTCATTTTGCTCAAAGTATTCCAAAACAATCCGTCTAAAACAAATAGTATTTCATATTCACTGTCCAGTCATGGAAAATGACCTAGTTTATATATATCATGAAATATAAGGGGAGGCTGGTGCTAATTATGTAGGGTGTTTTTTTGCCATGTTCTTTTCTTTCTGGTGTGTGGAGTTAACAAAAAGACATTGGCAGAAACAAAAGAAAGGATCTTCTTCTTAAATAACACACACAAAGGTTGGAAAACAGTGTACAAAGAAGAAAAATAGTCTTTAGTAACAAAGGTTGCTAAAAGGTCAGTAAGACAAGAGCAAGGGGATTTTCTAGAGAGAGGCTTTAGATACTGTAATATGACTGATTTGAGTTTATAAAGAATTTCTACTGAACAATGAAATGAATGCTTGCTCTTACCCTTGTAAATGTATATTGGAAACGAAAAAAAAGTACCTGCATGGTCCCAGAAACATTAAATAAGAGATAAATTAAAAAAAAAGAATATATTCGCATGTGCACATTCACATCCTACACAAATATTTAAATTAAGGACACAATACTACACTAGATTTTTGGTATATATGTTAAATATTGTCCATGTAGACCTGTATATGTTGTTGAGATGATGCAGAATATCAGGTCTTATACAGCTTAAACTATATTGTGCATCAGGTTTAGCGATTTGCCAGTAACCAGACATTTCCGGTTGTAATGAGTAGAGACTTTTTTGTTTGTATGACACTATGATTTAGCTTGTCAAGATTTGTGAATAAAGTTATTGTTGTTTATTATCACTAATTATTTTTGTGTACATGCAACTCGTTGGGATTCTTTTTTCTTCTTGTGTATACTATGTTGTACCTATCCCAGCACAGCGCCAATTAGTACTATTATTAGTGTGCTTCCCCCACCCAGTTTTGGTTTGCTAGTTGAGGTTGTTCATAATCTTTGAACTTCTGGAGGTAGAGCACCTTTTTACTTATTATAATCCCTCATGATGATTTTTTCATTATTTGATTAGTCTAACATATAAAAAAATCTCACTTTTATGTACGGTATATTTATATGGTATATATAAATGGTCATTCTAATTGTTTTTTTTTTTATTCTTACTTTCCCTTTTATTTTTTTCATACACATACATCCAGTCATACATACTATTAACATACCTTCTATTTAACATGAGTATTGGACTTAATAATTGGGAGACTACCAGATTGCAAAAATTACAAAGTTTATTATCAATTGAATCTAGTACAGATACACCTATTAAAGGACAAGTTGAAT
Organism: Pipa parva; assembly: GCA_019650415.1. Lineage (NCBI taxonomy): Eukaryota > Metazoa > Chordata > Amphibia > Anura > Pipidae > Pipa > Pipa parva. Next base: position 8,621 of record WMED01000421.1, read on the forward strand.
ATTTAAAATGACAAAAGCAACTTAAAAGTGCTCATATTAAACAAGCCGCCTTGTGGTGGAATATTCAGAGTTTAGAGTGTTATAAAACCCTTAACATTATACCAAGAGGTTTGCGACATACGGTGCTACCAGCTTGGCAACCGAGTGATGAATTTAAAAACAAATGGGAAAAAATTTTTACTTAAATGCTCATTGGAACTTATAGACTTGCTTATTGCACATGACAAAGATTTAATGAGTGATACTACAACCACCATCAATAAATTAACAACAGATTTAAAATCTAACCTTGAAAACACAGATTTTGTAAAATTTAATGATACTCTGTGCAGAGATTTAGAAAAGCTAGACACAGAACTAGCAGAGTGTAAGAAAACAAAAATAGAGAGAAATTGCCAAGATTATGCACTAGGACAAGTCTATAGATGGAAACATGAGGGTAATAAGCGTAAATATAATACCAGTGTCATTCACACAATATTCAAGAATCCCTTGATACAGATGGCAGTCAGTCCTCTTTTTTGGGATCAAGTACAGATTCCCTAAGAGGAAGAAAACCAGGCAAGGCAGCAAATCAACAAGAAAATAGAACACGACAATATCATCTGAGCTTGAGACCGAGCATGATATGGGGCCGCAAATATACACACAGAGATCCGAACTAGCAGACATGCAAATTGTAAATTTAACACGTTTTTTTATAAAAGCTAAAAGGTCAGTGTTATTGAAAGGCCTTGATTTTTGTCCAACTAATACGTGTGATAAATTCACTATAGCTAAAGATCTATTCCTGTTTTGCAGGAATCTGGCTTTAAAAGCATTTTATGCTCCAAAAGAAGACTTATAGCTTGTTGATTTGCCATCTCAAATCCCTTCAGATTGTATGAACCTATCAGGAATAAGTACAGAGATCAATGAATTACCAAATCCAAGTAAGTTTAGACCCAAGTCTACATTCACTCCATCCTTTGCCAATTATCCCAGTATTCAGGTCTTCCACCAATGTGATCAGGGGGACCTGAAGACTTTAGGGGAGAAAAAAATACATAGTTTCTATTTAAATACTGTAGAATGTAAGGCACTAAAAGAGATGGAGTCTTGGAGAGATGTTATCTTCAGTAAATCAGATAAGGGAGGTAGCATTGTTCTCTGGTCTGTCGATATGTGTACTAAAGAGGTCTATAGACAATTGCATAATTCAGCAGTATACAAGGCACTTCCATCTGACCTCACCTCAACTTACCAATCTGCATTAAAGCAGTTAGTAGAATCAGCATTCAATAACAGAGTCATTAAAGCTAATATAAGGGATTTTCTTTTAACAGATTTTCTGGTTATTCCAACATTTTACATTGTACCCAAGATACAAAAAAATATTGCCAATCCACCAGGAAGGCCCATTGTGGCAGGGATAGGGAGCATTATAGAGTCCTTCTGTGCATTTGTGGATTTTTTCTACAGAAACACGTGAGTACTTTACCATCATACTTAGAAGACACAGGGGACCTTTTATGCAAAGTAAGACATATCTCACTTGGTACAGAGCATCTATTGGTTACTTGTGACATAGAGTCTCTGTACACATCTATCTCACATTCCTTGATTTTCTTCTACAAGCATTGCCTTTTTGGACATATGCATATATAGAGGGATGGATAACTGCATAAATACTGAACTGTTTCGAAAGCCTACAGCCACAAATAGTTTATCTTATAACAGTTTCCATCCACTTCATCAAAAAAGAGCTACCTAAAGGTCAATTCCTCCATGTGAGACGGAATTGTAGTATTGATGAGGATTTTATCAAAAATTCATCCAATTTGGAAGAAAGATTTTTCCATAGGCCCTATCCAAAACGACTGATTTATCAAGCTAAAAAATATGCAGCCAAACAAGCTCAAGATGAGTTACTTTCACTAAACAACTGCGACCTACATACACCAGATTTATCACCACATTCCATGACCAATGGGGAGATTTACAGCAGATCCTCAATAACAATTGGCGCATGTTAAAACAAGATCCTTTGTTTTCCTTCTATATCACAGAAACACCTACAATCACTTCCAGGAGATGTAAAAATATTGGTGACTTACACATAGTCACTTTGTAGCACCCACATTTACTTTAGGTAGAGGTCTTAAGCTGCAGGGATCTTATCCCTGTGGCACTTGTACATTTTGCAGGTGAATGCCTATTACAAAAGAGATCTCTGATTCTTCTAATTCTAAAGTTTACCATATACCATATTTCTGATTATTTAAATTTAATTTAATTATTTTATTTAAATTGTAATGCTCAAGACTGAATTTATTTACTTAAATGTGATTGTGGGAAACTTTACGTAGGAAAAACAACACAGAGACTTAAACATCGCCTTTCCAGACATTTATCCAATATTAGGTTAGCCGCTAGAGATAAAGTGGAAGGGAAACAGCTAACAACAGTAGCAGCACATGTTTTAGAATTCCATCATAGCTCCACTGCAGTCAGTAAGTGTATAGGTCTCGACAAGCTTAAGCTAAACATGGGGGGGCAATATAGATAGAATGCTGTTGCAACACAAGCTTAGGTGGATCTATAATCTAAGAACAAAAACACCACAGGGTCTTAATGACCCCTTATGTTTAACATCTTTTATGTTACAGAAAAATAAGTGTTCTCCTTATGTATGGCTTGAAAAGTAAGAGAAGAATAAATCTGCCATTTTTTTAGAATTGTTTCCCTTTCTGTGAAGAAATATTTAGGAATGTTATTCCAATAGTATTCTTGGATGAAGTCGTCATTCTTTATTGTTGTCCGGCCGCCTGGGATTAATTTTCCAGTTAGTAAAACTGAACATTTCCAATAGGGATGGACTTTCAATTAATTCATACAATATAGGATACAACTTTATATATTTCTGCAAATGTTTTAAATGAGTCTTCGAATCAAAAAGCATTAATTCTGAGAATCTTGTTATTACATATACAGTGTTGATATTTGTTCATTATTTATGAGTTTATCTATAGCATTGAGTGGCTGTGTTTAAATAATGTCATATGCATAGTCATTGTGGTTTCATTTGGGTGGTGTCAGCTGTGCGATCGTGTGATTTAGAAGGGCTCTATTGGTTAGAGTATACCTCTAAGCCTTCAATAGTAGTATGTCTAATTAGAGGCAGCTGACCAATTGCATTGCTAAAGCAAATCAGTTAGATATTCTATAGTCACGATCACATGATGTACACGTCACCATAGTCGCGATCACATGATGTACTCATAATCATCAGGCACTTACTCCACCGAGACAGCATGTATTTAAACGATCTTTCAGCGTTAAGATCCTCAGCGCAGGAAGAAGCTTTGGTTTTGAAGCGAAACGCGTTCGCAAGGCACATAATTGTGATTGGGTTGTAAGTCCACACTGAGCTATGTACTTATAACAGCATTCTACTATTCTATTTCTGCTTAGATATTTATTGTTATATTGTGGCTACCTCAGGTTATACAAGACATTAGTCTGTTAAGCACACCAGTATTATGAGCCTGTTTCTAGTAGGATCCATTTGTTTTTAATTGGTTTTAACTTTTTTGTTTGTATGACACTTTGATTTAGCTTGTCAAGATTTGTGAATAAAGTTATTGTTATTTATGATTACTAATTATTTTTGTGTGTGTGCAACTCATTAGGATTCTTTTTCCTTCTTGTGTACACTATGTTGTACCTATCCAAGTACAGCACCAATTAGTACTATTATTAGTGTGCTTATCTCACCCAGTTTTGGTTTGTGATGAGTAGAGACAGCTCCTATGCCTAAGACATGTTGAAATAGATCTTCGCTAATAAGAATTCTGAATATATTATTTAGTTACATTACATGCAAATGCTTTTAACAAGAACTTTGATTTCCACTTGTTTTAGCAATAGTAACATTTATAGTCAAAAATCAGTAATAGCAGATTACAGTGTGTTGTAAAGTTAAGTCGATACAGTGGTAGCAGTGAATACAAAAGATTATTTAATCCTTGGGGATTTTGCTATATTTTTCTCTGTCTGGTAATACTGTTCCCAATCTATCTAATAATCTTGATTTATTTCTCTCTCAATCTTTCAATTCCCCTCTCTTTGTTAAACTGGTTCCCTTGCTCTCTCTGGTAATCTTGCTCCAGTTCTTTAACTCTATGGTAATCTTGCTCCAGTTCTTTAACTCTATGGTAATCTTGTTTCCTATCTCTCTTTGGTAATCTTACTTCATTTTCCTCCCTGGTGATCTTGTTCCCTCTCTCCCTTATACTAGTAGTCTTGCTCTCTCGCTGTGCAGAAATCCTGCTCCTTCTCTCTCTGGTCAGCTTGCTCACCCCCATTGTAATCAGGTTCTATCACAAGTAATGGAGAGATGAACAGATGACTACTAGGCAATGAAGGATAAGTGTTCCTAGAAAAATATTGCAATGTGGAAGGAGGTAATGAAGAGGATCACACCTCTGGAACAGAAGAGAACAAGATTGGTGAACTCTTGAAGCAGGAGACAGCGCTGTAGTGATGGAGGTGATCAGTAAGTATTTCCTTCCTACCCCTGAAAAATTACCCCTAGAGAGAAGGTTAGTTCTTCTTTAATCTCTATAGAAAGAGAATTTAAAATAGACCTCATGCAAACTTAGATGTCTGTCATGTTTTTTTTTTCCCAAAATTCTCCCTTAATTTTTAAAAGTAATTTTGAAAATGCTGTACAACTGCACAGAAATACAATTTCCAGAGTGTTGGGTCAAAAATGGCTGCTCATACAACTCTGAGTAAATCAAACAATGTTTGGTTATTTGTTCAGACCTACTACTTTCTATAAGATCTGCTTTCTGATTTGATTTTAGTGTATCAGTATCACTTTATTTTATTTGGCGTTTTTTGTAAAGTGGCCAATTAATTTATTGAACTTTATCTAAGTACTTTTTAGCAACATACTGATTTGGCCTTTAGTAAACACCCTAATTTGTCATAAACTTATCTTTGAAGGTAGAACCACTGAATAGTTGCAATGTCAGATGGATTTTGTCATGTTTGGCAAATATGCAACGATGGAAAAGTGTGTATTGTTTCTGATTTTGTACAGGGACACAGCAGTATGCTGTTTAGTAAATATGCCCCGATTTGAGTTTGAGAAGCCTTTCTGAATTCAGAGGGTTAAGTACGTAAGAACATTAAGAGCATCACCTCATAACTTTACTGCCTAAAGATATATACTATATTATTCTCAGGTCGCATCCTCCATTGAACGCATGTGCTTTATGCGTCTCATTATTCCATCACTTCCTGGTCGCATCTCCCTTGGAGTGCATATGCGTTCCACTAATAAGTAACACACGCCCCAGTAACGCTTCATTTCCTAGTGTGCCTTATCATTCTGGCATCTAATTATGATGCACTCACCAATTAGAGATTCAGATTTGGCGCCAATGCAGATAGCAGTTGAGTGATCCATTTATAATTGTCTCCTGATGAAGCTGCAACATTACAACAGCAGTGAAATGCGTTGAGAGAGATATTTTATTCTAGATGAGCTTTTATATTCATTTTGGTTTGTGAGTATCTTTCCAATTATTGTTCTAACAATAAAATAACTATGTTACACTATGAAGCTTTTTCTGTTTTTCAATATGGATTCATTAAGTCCCTATAGCTTTAATATGTTACTGGAATGTTCCTTGTCTGTTGGGCATTTGGATTACAGATTTCATCTTAAGGCTGGTTTAATTAGTTTTATCTGGTGAGCCTCTCCATTAATATTTGGTGTCACAGATTGGTTTGTTTAATACACAGAATGGATGGACTTCATCTTATTCAATCAACCACAGTTTACACTTGTTTTTTCATCTGGTGTTTTTTTGTTCCTTATTGGAGCATCCTATACTCATTGATAAGGCACTATATGCCTCTTTTTTGTGTGCTTTTTCAGGTTGTCGCATTATAACTGTACTGCCTAAGCTGTCTTCTCCCTCTGAAACTGAGTGACTGAAATTAACAATGCTCCACTAAGAAGAAAACTCTGAGGGACACATTTTTAAAAGGGTTTATTCACCTGTTGAATTCACCTCACTGCAATTCTAGCCGCATCGCAAAATTAGATGCAAATTCACTTCTCAGTGTTGACTAGGTGATGAATACACTTGTTGAACAGGTGTACAGCGGCAAACACTGTCATGCGTAGTGTGGCATAGTCAGTTGGATAGAAGTAGTATGAGAAGTCATGCGGAGCGAAGTGATTTTGACAAATGATGGGCAGTGATGTCAGTTTCACACTGTTAGACTAACTGATGTGAATATTCTATCTATTTCTTTGTCACTTTGTCCCTTGGTCATGTTGTCATTTAGTCGCAGTCACCATTGTCACTTTTGAATGAATAGTCACTTTACACAACACTGGAGCCCTGCCATCAACCCCTCAATTCCTGACTTTGAAATAGTGAAGTCAAACAGGTGAATTCAGAGCAGTACATCTAGTTGCATTCACTCCTCTGCTCAGTCAGTAGTAGAATTACATTTGCACGAACACGCAAAGTGATGCAAAGAATTCCGTAAGATTGCGACTAGTGTAGATGCCCAAATTGGTTGGGTATTCTCCTCTTTGCAGAGTTTAGTCAATAAAAGTGAACATGGGGAAGTGGCAAATAGATTCATTAGTTCTTTGTGACTATTCAGACTTCCCAGAATGAGTTCCTGAATGTGCTGCTTTGCCTCCTTACTGAGTATTGTCATATTTAATGAATTCCAAACTCTGGATTTTCAATGCCCAGATGCTGGCAGAGATTCCAGAGTGTTGCCACTCCCTGTCATCCTGCAACATTGTGCCCAGCATCTAGACTCGGGGGCCTGGAACAATATGGAGAAACTTTGCCAAGGCTGATCTAGTGAATGTAATTGTATTATTTGTATTTCAACCGTACCTAGCTTTTATGGGTGTGTTATTTTTATCAATCCTTCTTGCCCTATTGATTGCAGTATGTTGCACCTGTTTCTGGTTTTGCTTTTCAGGAGTTTTAATTCAAATGAAAATGGTAATAAGCATGGAAGTATCACTGCTCCTTCTCACAGAATAACCATTTTATTTACAGAAGAAAAACTTTAATTTAATTTCACAGATTAAAAGTACAAAATGAATGATGTAGTTAAAAACGGATATATGAAATAATATGTTTGGCAACAATAACTGCAATGATTTCCAAGAAATGAACCAGTTCACCCTTTGATATTTACCTCCTTCCTACTTTATTCTCTGTGTATTGTCTAAAAAGTCTATAGTGATTCTACTTGCTAAGGCAAATTTATCTAGAAAATGATACAGTTAATAGGACAGAGATAGTGTCTCCCTAAAAAGGGAACACACTTATCCTTTAGGATGTGTCCTTTATTTGTTCTGATTATTCAGTCTGAAATGCTGGCAATTATGAACACTGCGGGTCACATTCATGTATGACTGCTAGAAGAAGGGATCTTCTATGAACATAAAAAGTATGATCTCATCCGTATCTCTCTGTTTTAGTGAAAGTAAATGGATGATAAATGACAATGGTCATAATTTCTTTTTAACTATAAATGATTTCTCTGGCAGCCTGACATAGTGTTTCATGCAGAGAAACATTACACTAGGGCATCATACACTTCTAAAAATTATTGTCCGTCAATGAAAAATTCAGAAGCCATCCTATAAACAGAAACTCGGTTCTAAGGGGGTCTCTGGCATCTGCTCAATAGTTTCAGCAAAGAAAGGGAGGTGTAATCAGTGGGGATGGTGAGGAGGAATCAGTTTTGACTATTGAATAAATCATCATGTTAAAAAAACAGGCATTTTACCATTCAATGATACTTTGAGAAATACATGCATGCTTACCACTGCATTGTTTGTGGTTCTAATCTTTAGGCTGCTATTTGGTTGACTGATTGACTGGCTTTAAAACTAATTGCCTAAATCTTTCATGAACTACATTTGGGCTAAGAGAGGATTGAGGTCCTTCACAGACCATTGGTAAAAGCCCAGTGATTCAAGCCCCTAGTGTGACCCCAATCTTATATTGGGGCCACCCTAGTATTCTACCCTTTGGGGCCCCATTAAACTTACTTGAAAACATAAAAAAATGAAATTATCTTATTTAACAATTGTGGTCACACAATTTAATATCATATGTGATCCTTATTTATAAAATTTGCTAATCTCATATTGCATAATCATTGTTATATCACACTTTGCTAAAATACCCAGTATGTGACCACATTTTGCAAATAAATATGTTTTATTACTTAGAATTTGCTAATTTTTTTTTTATTTCTCTGTTCACAAGTAAAAACGACATGTATTTGTTTTGTGAAATATTTCTATCGCCCAAGTAATGAATTGAGAGAGAATACCTCATGAGCTATTTTTCTTAACTTAAAGCAAAGTTGTTAGAATTTGGGAAATTCTATTACATGATTTATTTGGTAAGAGGTATTATCTACAAAAAAAATACATTCATATGAAACTTTACTATCTCATTATTCTTCAATTTTAAAGTAAGCATCTGAAAATTTGACTTAATGCTCTCCTGTTTTAAAAGCCCAGCAATCTTCCCAATATGCAGTTTCATTAGTTTTTTTTTTATTACATTCACCATTGTGTGGCATTTTGCACAAAGTGTGAACATACACTGATGAACTTTGTTATGATAGTAACAATGATAGGTTATTATATGAGATCATCGTATACATCGTGCATATAATGTTTATAACTGCAAGTGCTAAATTCATTTATGATGTGTAATTGTTATTTTATGAATCATTACAATAACGTTAGGTTTTTTTTGTGAATTCTAATAAAAAAAAAAAAGATTAAGAGGCAGAAAACCTGGAGAAAATCAACCTGAAACAGCTCAGTCAAAAGCTGCATAAAATTAAACAAATACTGCACAGAGGTAACAATGTGCACAGAGATAACAACGTGCACAGAGGTAACAACGTGCACAGAGGTAACAACATGCACACAGGTAACAACGCATACA
>WMED01000421.1:21291-35584 GCA_019650415.1 Pipa parva
GGGGTGGAGTGGGGGAAGAGTATGTTCCCATTAGGGATGTACACAGATGGAAGACAGCAATATTTTAAAATACTCACTCCACAAGAAACAATATTAAAAGAATGTTTTCTAGAAGTACTTTAAACAACACAGGGAAGTAAAAAGTAATAGTGACAGAGGAAGAGTATGATATGGTATACAATGCAGAGACACGACTGGGTGAGAGTCATGATTTGGCAGTCAATTTAAAAGGCTATACCATGTTCAGGAAGGGCATGACAGGTTGAAAAGGGGCGGCCGGTGATTATCTGTATGTGAAAGTTTTGTCTAGGTAAAGCCACTAAACATAAAGGAAATTTACAGAAATAGAGTTGTTAATGCAAAATATAAAGGTTGCAAATTTGAAAGTAGTACTAAAGGAGAACTATTATGTTAAGCTAAACTTACCTGATCGATCTAGAAGCACTTATATGTACTAAGTGAATTGCTGGTAGATCAGCTCTTTGTAAATTTTGCAAACTTGCAAATGATCTCCAGGTTGCCAAAGCCAAGGGTCTCTTTTCTATTCTAATTTTCCTAGAACTGTTATCATCTGCATTTAACACTGTGGATCACTCTCTTCTTATTCAAATTCTCCATGCGCTTGGGGTTCGTAATCAAGCTGCGTCTTGGCTGGCTTCCTATCTTTCTGATTGTTCCTTTTTTGTCTCCCATTCTAATGACACCTCTTCTCCTGTCCCACTTAGGGTTTGGGTGCCCCAAGGCTCTGTCCTTGGCCCTCTCCTGTACACTCTTTCCTTGGGTGATATCATCAATTCATTTGGTCTTCAGTTTCACTTGTATGCAGATGATAACCAAATTTACTAATCCACTCCTGTGCTAACACCTAAAATACAGAGTCAAATTTCTAGCTATCTCCTGGCAATTTCCTCATGGATGGCCAAGCTCCAGCTCAAATTAAAACTTGTTAAAAAGAATTGATCATCTTTCCACCGATACCTGGACCTGCTCCTACCTTTTCCATTCTAGTTGATGGTGCGATCTTCAACCTTGTAACTTAGGTACGTTGTCTTGGGGTGACTTTTGACTCTGTTCTTTCCTTCTTTAAATACATTTCTACAACTGCTAAAACCTGTTGATTTTATCTTTGCAGCATTGCTAAGATCCGCCCCTTTCTCTCTCGCTCCACTGCTAACACCCTCATGCATGCTTTCCTTTTATCCCATTTGGACTAATGCAATGTTCTTCTATCTGGCCTTACAGTTTCCCACCTCGACCCATTCCAGTCTGTTCTAAATTCTGCTACCAGAATTCTCTCCCTCTCTCCCCAGAGGGGACAGCCTTTCTCCAAATCTCTCTCTGCTCCTTGGCTCCCCGTAAGCAAACAAATAATTTACAGTGTTCTCCTTTAGACATTTAAGGCACTTCACTTCTGTATGTTGCCCCTCCCTACATTTTCTCACTCGTATGCCCATGCATTTCTCTATGTCAATTGCGCTCCTTCCAAAGCAACCAGCTTTGAATGCCACACACCAGTACAGCCCTTTTGTGTCTTTTCTCTCTCTGCACCCCACATCTGAAATTCTATACCCCTCTATCTTCACCAGGAACATTCCATCTGTACTTTTAATAGCAAACTGAAGTCCTACCTTTTGGAGCACAATCACTGATATTTCTCACTGACTTTCTCACTGATATTTTATTTAAATCTTAATTAGTTATTTAAGCTTAATGTATTTATTGACCTGTGCTTCAGCACATTGTTAAAGCTCTTACTACCCTTCTATCTGTGTATGTAAGTCTTCCTCCTATTTAGACTGTAAGCTCTACAGGATAGGGAACTCCAACCACAACCTAACACTTGAAATGATATATCCTTGTGATATTATACTTGTTTAATGCACTTTCCCCATAACTGTATTGTATTTGCATGGCTGAATTGTACAGCGCTGTGTAAATTTGTGGTGCTTTAGAAATAAAATTATACATACATCTCACAATCTTCAGCCCAGGACCATGAGATGAATGCATCCCCACTGCAGCTTTCTTCTTGGGTATGTATGTGACATTGATCGTCACCTAGTGCCCGCCACCCTCCTTAAGTTAACTGAATGTAACTGACTGCATATGCACAGATCGGAATAAAAATTATCTGTGCATGCACAGTTTGTTAAGTTTGGCAAAATTTGGGAGGGGGAAAGGTACTCTGTTATGATCAACATCACATACATACCAAATAAGAGAGCTGCAGATGGAGAAGTTTTCATCTTACAATCCTGGGCTGTGAATCGTGAGATGAAAGCTAATCTAGCAGCAGTACAGTTGAATTTGGGTGAGATTTACTAAACTTCTTTACACAAGTACTTTGGCTACATTTTCCATCTAAAAAAAAACAGCAGTTTTTACATTGAATAAACTTGAAAAGGTCGAAAACAACCTTTTTGAGTTTAGTAAATTGCTAGATCATTTAGGTAAGTTTAGTTTAGCATAATAGTTCTCCTTTAATTTGTGGGGAATTTCAACCAGCTATTTATTGGCTATTGAAATGATCACTTCTGCCAAGTATATCAGATACTTGAATATGTTGCAAGACAGCATTTACAGCAATTGATTTTGGAACCAACAATAAATGATGCTTTGTTTGATGCCAGTCAACATAATTGATTTCATGTCAAACAGCCAGGTAGAGAAGCATTTGGGCTGTAGTAATAACAACATGATATCATTTCTCAATAAAACAGCATGTAAAGGCACAAGGGAGACACTGAACTTAAGGATAATTTTAACCATTTTGGGGAATCATTAAAGGGAAATGTCTGGAATAGAATCTCAGTATTGATATGATCAAACACGCTTTCCTCTGCTCCACTGGTAATCAAAAGGATGTAACCCCATATTCAATGTCTCCATAACCTAATCTCTTTAACCAATGAATATTTATTTGGTCTGCCACTTCATTCCTTGCTCAGAGTCCACCAAAAATGTTTTTAATGACCTGCAAGCTTAAAAGGTCTCCTTTTGGAAGTTCCAAATAGTAGAATATATATTCCCCCTTCTAATCAATATCACACATTTCTTTTTTTTTTTTTTAACATAATCCCTTTATGCTGTTCCAATTCTATGGCTGACCTGCATAAAAAGAAATCATTTGGCAATTGAAAATGCAAAATTCTTATTTTTTTTTATTTTCCTTTTAATGCCCGTCTGTAGAGGAGTCTACAAAGTGCTTTATCTGAAAAAAGACATCAAATTATGTGCTTGTGGGACTAGCTAAATTCTTACCTCTTGCTTTGAATAAGGTGTTATTCTAAAATATTCCTACCTTGCTGTTTTCACATGTTTAAAAAAATTGTACAAATTATTTTCAACCTCATTTTCATTTGCTACATCCAAAATATTGCCATGATAACCTTACTACATTCCTTCTTTTGGGCGAAATTTATTAAACTCTGAAAGACCGCATTGTTCTTGGGTGACTTTTTTGAGTTTTCTCGATCGAGTTTTTCAATCTTGATTTTTCTAATTTTTTCAGTGGAAAGGTAGCCATGCTACTAATATAAAGTATGGCTACCTTTTCATCGAAAATTTTGAAAAATGGAGATCCAAAAACTCCATCTCTAAAACTAAAAGAAAATCTCGAAAAAATGTAAACAATCAACATCAAAAAACTCAAAAATTTGAAAAAGTCTAGAGATTTCACTTGGTGAACTCAGAAAGACCCAAAACAGTCTTTCCAAGTTTAATATTTTTTTTACATTAACAGCATGGCTACCTTTCCATCGAAAATTTAAAAAAAATCGAGATTGAAAAACTTGAGAAAATCTCGCAAGAACAACCGAGAGCACTTTTTCCGAGTTTAATAAATTTTGCCCAAATAATCTTAGAACATCATCTATCTTACCTGTATGCAAAGTGAAGAAGTGTGGAGGAATAAAGGTGAAAGGGTAAATATCCTAGGAAAGTAAGCTATTGGAACCTCCCCATACCCTTTAACTCTCTGCTGGTAGTTGGGGGGAGCCCTAACAATCCATCCCTTACTTTGGTCCCTTGTTGCTTGTGAGGTGTCTGAACTGAGCAGCCTGATTCCTAATAAAAACCTCCTCAAAATTAAAGGTTCATTAGTATTATTTTCTGTTCAAGTGTCTCCTCTATATTTATAAAATAGTTTAATCGAGCGGTGTTTCCAGCACCTACACCCAATACTTATTACAAGGGAAGGGTCACTGCTCAGACCCTCATCTTACCAGTGACTAAAAATTTTAGGGCATATTTAATATGATATTAAATTCTCCCAGCCAAAGAAAGAGACGGTAGGAGAAAAATAACCCTCAAATTCAAAACAATGTGTATTACAGAATGAATAAAACACATTATATTATAGGATTTTTAATAATTGAGTAAAATTACTTGTTAAGGGTTTGAATAATACATTTGCAAGGCAACAACCAGGAATGTGGATTTACCCACTGGAAAACTCCAACACCTCATTGTTATGGAGCTTAAATATCTCCCACCTCATTTATTACATCTCCTGCCTACGATCCTAATCACAAACATAGGAAAACTCCTTATTCATAATTCTCACATCACTAGAATTCACTATTGGGACTGACTGATGTTAATAAGATTTTTTATTTATAGAACTTTGCTTATGCAATATTTCCCTCTGGTTTAACATGCCAGATATTAATAGAGCTCAATAGACAAGAAGCTTACAAAAACAAGTATTTTTCACATTTCTCTAAAGGCAAAATGTATAAAACTGAAGAAAGTCGATTTCGACGTAAAGTTTTATCGATGTAAAAAAAACAAAAACGGGTGCCAAATCTAAAAACATTGATATTTTCAATCAATTTTCCCGAATGAAACTTTTATCAAGATTTTTCAATTGGATTTTTCGATGGAAAAGTAACCTACTACTAATGTAAAGTATTGATATTATTTGATCAAGCACCCATTTTTTTTACATTGATAAAACTCAAGAAAGTCAAAATCGACTTTCTTGAGCTTTAGAAATTTCGTCGTAAATGTGCAGATCTGAGAGGTGTAGAAGTTACATTTTTTGTATAGTATACTACTGAGGCTAAATTGTTTTGAGCCCAAGGTATGGAATTTATTAAACTTGGAAAAGCTTGTTTTCGCTAAGTATCGTGAGACTTGTTTCAATCGATACTTGCCGAGAGAAACTTTTTCCATTGAATATATCCATGGAAAGGGTAGCCATACTTTACATTAGTGTAGTATGGTTACCTTTCCATGGAATTATTCAGTGGAAAAAGTAAATATCGATCTCAACAAATCTTGCGGTACTTACTGCGAGAAACTTCCAGGTATTTGCATAATTAAACTCAGCAAAGCCGAAAAGGGCTTTTCCGAGTTTAATAAATTTCGCCCAGTCTAGATTTCTATAGTTAATAAACAAATATGTGTGTTGTAGATATCTACAGTATAATATTTTTACACCCATTTGTTATAAAACGAATTTATGCTATCCACCATACAGACATTATCATTTTAAACCATCCTGTTTTTCACTTTGGGAATGCTTACTTTAATTGCATCCTTATGATTTGCAATATAGTATGAGCTTTTATGGAGCCCCAGGAAGACAAACATAAATGTAGCTAAGTAAAGAATCCCCAACCTAAAAGATTAACATTTCAAAAGCGCCATGACTGAAAGAAGTGCAAAACACACAATAAAAACAATATATTGTACAGTACACCACAACATGTGTAATTCTGTTGCCACTGTTGTATCTATTTGTTACATACAGTACTTATTTCTGCTACATTTTATTAAATCATATTGTTTCTTGAGTGTTTTTGTTCCAATTATTTTAGTGTTTGCTCCTATTACTTTGTGACTGTCCACATTTTGTATCTATGCACCACAGTTGGATACAATGACACTATATTGTTTTCTTCTCAACTAAATAATGTGTGTGTAAAGTAGATCTGTGGTGATACACCTGAATTGTGTATCAAGGAATACCTTTTGTTGGCATTATAGTGTGAGTACATTGCATTTTTGGGATTTGTGTTCGAGGTTGACATTTTATAGTGCATTAAAGGGATTCCCGTCTCAGCGAGGCAACTCTTATGCTCTCGCCGAGACTGGAATCCCTTTAATGCACATGCTGATGTCCGCGTACAGGACATCAGCATGCGCATCTCAGTCATTCCGAAGTGAGGCGAAGACTATGCACCTCACTTCGGAGGATAGTGAATTCCCCCCTTAGTATGGTGACCCAGTGATTATGGACCATAGGCCATGTCTTATTAAATATAGCACCACTGTGGGGAGTCTAGTTTTATGAGGTGATATGCTGGTTTCCTGTAAGATTTGCTCCCTTTCAATTAATAAGTATAAAATATACCTTTTATACTGAATTGTGAATTATAGACGGGCTGAAATATAAGCATATTTATTATATACGGCATTACTGACACACTTCCATGTAAAACTTTATCACTAACTGTGTTGATTACAATTGCCTGTGTGAGGCGCATTGACTAGGTATTCTCAGAGTCTTCTGGGAATTGTAGTTCCTAATAGAATTACTACATTAAAATCAGCTTTTGATCAGCTAATAAAATTGCTCCAGATTTTCACTCTATGTAAATCATATTCATATATTGTCAGTCTGCTACTTTTGGCACATACAATATCGTTGTTTGAGGGCTGCGACCATGATCAAACAGTCTCAAAATTGACTGTTGCTCTCTCTAGCCTTCTTAATGCTAATTGCAGGTGGCAAACCAAACATATTGTGCTTTACAGAGATGAAACTGGTTTGTGTTTTGAAACCTGTGTTAATGCAGGAATAAATAAAGAATGCTTGAGGGAATTTTAAATCTGTTTGATTGCCTTGAATTTCATATATAGTAAAAAAAAAAAAAAATGTGATAAGAAAGTCATGTCAGTACACCGATTCTAAGCACTGTAGGACAGTATATAAAGTATGTTAATTTAAAACACTGAGGAGCATATTTTCTGAAGGATATGAATCTAGTGGTTTAATTAACTGAATGGCAATAGAAAACAATGCATTGTTTATTATCACCTAAACTTTGAGGTGACCTTCACATCATTCCTGGGTAAAAATGTATGAAAATAGTGCATTTCACATTAATAAAAATATTTGTTTTTCTTTTACCAGTATCTGTCTATCTAAGCTATAAAAGTGCAAATAATTGATATTACTCTCATTGTTCTTCATTTATTTGCAGTTTTTAAAGACCATAAGATATATTCTTAAATGTGTACTAAATATAAAGAAATTGAGCACACGCTTGTGCATACAATGTAATAATATATGCATAGAGTTGAAAGCATAAAAAGCGGGTTGACATTTACAGACAATTATCTATTGTTTATACAGATCTCTATTATAACTGTGTGGGATGCTCCTGGCACTGTATATGTATCATTTGTTATAAAACATTTTAACAGTAAGGGGGTTATTAATGTGTAGTTTCCAGCTCCGCCCATTGTGAGCAGGCGAATTCGCCACATTGCAGATTTTGCTGAATACCCAAATATGGGGAAGTCGCAAATTCACACTTATGCGACAATTCGGGCTTTGATAAAAATAACCCCGAAAGTAGTGAATTTATGATACTTTGCACATTATTTTTGTGGGCCATGTTAGCAAATCCCACGCTGCTGATGTAATTGGCACCACGAAAGTCTTAACAGATATGGAAGACAAGGGTACTGAAACAAGTCAAGTATATATTTCTCAAAGTATTGTACAAAAAATTGCCTATATTCTTGTTTTTACTAAGTACCACATTTTTTTCTCTCCATTTTAGCTATTGTCTTGCTTTACACACATGGCTAGTTTTGGGTTAAACAGGTCTTCTGCTATGAAGTGGTGTATACTGCCCCAAGCAAAGGTCTATTTATTAATCCTTCTACTTGTGGTTACTGAAAGGAGCACATTCAAACTAATTGTGAATTCTCCATATTGCAGAGTTTGATGAATACTTGAATATGGGGAAGTGGCAAATGATTGCAAGTTCGGACCCTTATTCAACTGGACATCCATGAATAAACACCTCATTCTTTAACATTGTCTTTAAAAGAGAGATATACTTGTGAAATATAACTAATTCAGATATAAATACGTTTCCATACAACCCTATGCAATTATACACCCATACACACACTAGAAAATATGTTCTAGTTCCTAGTTTTTTTTATACAGGTCCTTTAAATGAAATGTTTATCCTAGTGAATAATGAACTGCAGTATTTTGGGTTGGGTAAACGAGTAATCAGGATTGTACCAATTTATTCTTCAAAACTAAAAAAAAAATGTTTTGGGTTATTTCTCTTTCAAATTTTAGACAATGAACAAATAAACTTTATATACAGTAAAACCTCAGTATTGTATATTTGTAAAATTTTTCGATTGATTCATTTCCAAATCATTATATAGGATGTATCGCATGAAAATTAAATTATTAATCAACTGCCAGCAAGCGAATGTACATACAGCATGTTAGTGTTGTGTTCTAAATAACCAATATAGATAAAATAATTGTGAATTGATTTTTCTTTAATGACATTTTACAAAAACAAAAATAGTATCTGTGTTGCAGTGTTTTATTAGTATTTTCATTTGACAAAATATGTGGAATCGCATTCCTCAGCACATCTGATATTGACAAGATGCAGTCAGGCCTGGCAAGCCTTTCATTTTTGTCTGTTATCCTGAAATCAATTGCACAGCCTGATGCACTGATTAATGACTACAGAGTGCTCTGCAGAATTTGACCCACCAGGTCCCAAAGGAAACCCAACCCATGGACTTCCTATTGATTTATGAAGAACTTGTTGTTAGAAAGAGGTGACCTCACAGCTTTTACCTGGCTTGATATTTTCAAAAATTGTTGTTTGTGAAGTAATCCAAAGAATAAAAATGTAACCTTAAAACTAGTGCATGACCATGTTTATTTTTAAATTAGTTAAAATAATAGTTTAGATGGATATATACAATACCTGGCAATGAAAAATATCAATTTTAAAAATCAGAACTAATTTGTGAATTAGGATATTATTTTTTAAAGTCACAGTTGTTATAAGAATTCAGGATATTATTTTTTAAAGTCACAGTTGTTATAAGAATTCTTACGTGTACTCTGTATTTGCAGATCACATGCCTAAGCCTGGAAACCCTAATTTGCATACTGCCTTGTTCATGTCATAGCAAAAATTAGTCTTAAGTCTGAGATCCTTAAAGATCCTCCCACAGTATGTAAAGTAATATTTAATATTTGACTGGAGTCAATAAGTGGATAATAGTATAGAACTAAAGACAGTTAATTAACTTTTGGTTAACATGCAGTACTCTATAGAAACAATGAACTTGATTTTTTCATAATGTTTATTAAACATGAAGTTTCAGTAGTGGCAGGTAAAGTTTTTGTTCTTTGGTTCAAGAGGTTATGGTTTGTCATGGAGAAGGTATTTATCTATTTTAATCAATTAACAGTTTTCCTGGCCTCTACTAACGACTACATCTTATTCCACATATATCACAATTAAAGCAAAAATAAATACATAAATATACATACATACATAAAATAGATTTACAGGGGGCATTTGCCTTTGGATTTTTTGTTTCATTGAAGTATAATAAATGTAATAAATGTGTATCAAATGCTATTTGTCCAAACAAAAAAGGATAGGGAGTTAGAATTCTGAGGAAAAATGCCCCTGTAGGGACTTACTGAGGGTGTCCACAATATCCTGTTTTTATTGTGATGTCGTATTAATCATGTTACATATGATAGGTGCCAGGTGGTGGAACATTATAGATTGGATAATTTTATAGGACACAGACTGCTTAGAGTCTGTTGATGGATCCTAACCTGGGAAACTTGGGTTTTCAGGGGAGCAAACATGTATGCCAAAAAAACAGAAACAAAGTGAATAGTAACATAGTTTATAAGGCTGATAAAAGACACATGTCCATCCAGTCCAGCCTATTTCCCTGCAATGTTGATCCAGAGGAAGGCAAGAAACCCCATGAGGCAAGAGCCAATTATCCTCATATTAGGGAAAAAATTCCTTCCTGACTCCAAATTTGGCAATCAGAATAATTCCCTGGATCAAGATCCCACCTTCAGTTATCTATTACCCATACCTTGTAATGTTCTTAAACTGAAGGAAAGCATCCAAACCAGTTTTGAACTCCTTAATGGATTTAACCATAACAACTTCTTCAGGCAGAGAGTTCCATAACCTCACTGTTCTTACAGTAAAAAAAACCCTTCTATGTGGATGCAGAAACTTTCTTTCCTCTAAACATAGAGGATGTCCCTCTGTAATACTTACAGTTCTTGGTATAAATAGATTGTGAGAGAGATCTCTGTACTGACCTCTAATATATTTATATATATAGTTATTAGGTCACCCCTTAATCTTCTTTTTCTTAATCTTCTCTAGACTAAACAAGCCCAGTTTTGATAATCTTTCTTGGTACTGTATATTGTTCATCCCTTTGATTATTTTAGTAGCCCGCCTTTGGACCCTCTCAAGCTCAACTACATCTTTCTTTTGCACAGGTGTCCAAAACTGCACACAGTATTCCATGTGTGGTGTGACCAGTGCTTTGTAAAGAGGTATAATTATGTTCTCATCATGTGCGTCTATACCCCTTTTGATGCACCCCATGATCCTATTTGCTTTGGCAGTGGCTGCTTGGCACTGGTTGGTACAGTTAAGTTTATTATCAGCTAGAATTCCTAAATCCTTTTCCATGTTTGTTTTGTCCAGTATTTTCCCATTTAGAAAATAATCTAGTACATCATCTAAAAATATTTACTCTAAAAAAAACTTCAATGCTGTGTTCTCATACCATAAAATAAATAATATTTACTAGAAGGAGGTATGGAAAATTAGTAGAAGTAACAGTATATTGTATTATCATGTTGACGTATCTAAATAGTCATAAAAGAAAGAGTGAATACTATATTGTATCTTCTCCCTGTCCAGGAGTTATTTCACGGAATTTTTTTACTTTCCTTTTGCATCTCTGGGTGGCAGAGTGCCTCAGTGGTTTACATTGTTGCTTTACAGTGCTGGGTTTGTTTCCACCCAGGACATCAGCAGCATGGAGTTTGTTTGATCTCCTTTCGCAAGGTTTACTCTATGTACTCCACATTCCTTCTGTAATCCAAAAACAGACTGTTTAGTTAATTGCTTCTTGAGTAGCAAATGCATGTCTGTGTGAGTATATGGGCACAAATTTGCTATGTCTGGCAAATTCACACATAACCCTTCTATAATAATGTGGCTTTTCACATTCTCATGATTCTAATGGTTTCAAACACCTGCAAATTGCACTTTCTCTCACCTACCATAGAATCTATTTTACAGGTAGGTCAGTTGCTTGCCATCTAGCTGGCTAGGGTGACTGTTTAAGAAGCCCCTCCTCCTCCTCCCCACTTATCTCTATATCAACATGCTGTACTCTATTGGAGGTAGTGAGGTAAGCAGTGAGCACAAGCAGTGTTGCTAGAGTATGGGCAGGTGTATAAGGAGAAAATATAGAATGGGTTGATAGTGGTATGAAGGGCATTGCCCCTTCAGTTTGGTACTGTAAGCTGTAAATTGCTGAGATAGTATTATCATCCTAAAATTACATTTTACATCAGTCCTTTATTTTAATTATAAAGGGACAGTAATATTTACATAGTCCTAAATAAAACTAAAAATACCACTTTTTTTTAATTAATTACCGAATATTAGATATTAAAGGTAAGATGCAATATCTTTTAATATGAAAAAAGTTACTGTAGTCTAATAATTTTATACCCATCTCAGACCTCTTGTGTGGAAAAAGTCGCCAGATATATCCAATTAGTAGTTCATTGATGTTATATTTGTACATCACTAAAATAATATTATTTCAATATTACAGATGCAACATCATTATAACAAGGTTATTAGAATATTATTTGTGAGCTATTCAAACATTATCACATTTAGTTCTCGTTTTTTTTTTATAAAATATTTGTATTTGATGTTCACAGTTTTCTCTTTTTGGGTTTAAAGAATGTTTTACAAATTTAGTAACAGCGCCAGAGGAATAGCACAAATAAATGCATAAATAAATTACAGACCTTAGTAAACATAATTGTTAAGGGCTCAACTCTACAACAGAAAATAAAAGCTAGTAAATGAGATGGTTGCATCTGTGAGAAACACAGCCTTTTAAATTATTTATGTCAAAATATATAAAAAAGATATATCAAAATGAAGGACTGAACTCATAAAGAAATGTTTACAGGTTTAATAAATGTAGATTATTCTACCCTTGGGCAATGTTGTCTCAGTGCATAGTAAACTTGTATGTGTCTTTAAACAATAATTAAAAATAATAAATTAAAAAGCAAAATAACAATGATTTTGATTATTTTTTGTATTCCCAGTGTCTGTGTAATAAGGGATAAATTGAATTTAAACCTGATAATCCCATTGAATGAAAACAATACTTTTCTTGAGGTAAAAACAGAATGGCAACAACTCCACAGATTTTGCTCTCCTTTATTTACAAGGGTTTCATGAAAAAGACCTATAGTCCTTTTTTTTTTTAAATCAACAGCTCGGTAAATAAAAAGCTAGCATAGATACTTATTTATGTCTTTAAAGATTTAGGGGGTAATTCATCAAGAAGCGAAGTGAGCTACGATGTGTTCGGCTCACTTCGCTAATAGTAGTATGCGCATGCTGATGTCCTGTACGCGGACACCAGCATGCGCATTAAAGGGATTCCCGTCTCGGTGAGGCAACTCTTTTGTTCTCGCCGAGACGGGAATCCCTTTAATGCGCTCACTGATGTCCGCGTACAGGACATCAGCATGCGCATACTACTATTAGCGAAGTGAGCCGAACGCATTGTAGCTCACTTCACTTCTTGATGAATTACCCCCTTAAAGTTAAGATTTAGATAGGTTGGGGGTTATTTGTAATATATGGTTTTAGTCTGACTCTTTCTCCTCCTTTTTTTACCTTTAGTAAGTTGCACAGATAATTAGACGAAATGTCAGGGGACTTCATAATTCTAAGATACTAAGCATCTAAAATAGCAGATTTCTACTGCAAAATTAAAGACACCTCTTAAGTAAAAGGCATCTCCCAACCTCGCCACAGTCAATAAATTAGCTTCAACTCAGGGACATGACTTTATGCTTGGGGTATCTAAGTACCATGATGGACCCAGTCCTGGACCTCTATTTATTTGTCCCTACAGGATACATTTGTTTCTTTCGGATTGGATTTTACATACTGTCTGCAGGTGCACTCAGTATTCAGCACAGTTGTAAGAAGTAAAATGCATTATCAAGTAAGTCAAGCAAGTGGATCAGCAATGCGATCAGCTGATTTAAATGGTCAGGTAAGCAAAGAGATGGAGAGACCCAAATTATTTTCTGTGTAAGACTCTATGTAAATGTATTGTCATATCTTGAGTTATTTTAACATATTGTGTTGGAAAGCTACATATTTAATCTTATTATTAAATATTAAATGACAAAGACAGCTCAGTTACATATATGTGAGTTGCAATTTAAAACAAGACATTATAGAGCAAACGTGTCAAAGTCAAGGTCCGCAAGCTGAATGTCGCCCACAACTTTATGTTATGTGACCCGCGAGGTCCCCTGGTGATTCAATATGCTGATGCTCTAGATGTGACAGGTGCTGAGGAACTAGATGTAGCATGCATTCCTATTGACCATGACAGCTGGTAGATTTGCAGAACATTGATGGCAGCCAGAAACAATATTAGTTGATTGGCTATGACTTTGATAACACAGTGCCGCACAAGTAGCTGAATATTGAACCGCAGTCTTCTGCATGGCCAAATAGGGGCTTGGGATTGAAGGATTGGGGAACTCTGAGAGAGAAAAGGAAATTGAGGCTATAGAGAACAGTGCAAAGGTGGGAATCAGAAGGTACAGCAGCACATTGCACTCTCTGTTGGGTAAGTGGCAATGCAAGTAAAAGTATAGTATACTGTGTCAGCAAGGTTTTACATAGGACTAAAATTAATGTTGCAGGGTTCCACAAAATTTGTTATAAATGCTGTCTCTGAAGTATCCATAAAGTGTCTGCCTATTACCAAATCAAAGAACTTGGATTTCAGATAGTACATGATCAGTTGATACAGATTGCTTGTGATATGGTTGGTATCTCAGGTTACTTAACAATATCTTCAGCCTTATGGTTGCCTTCAAAAGGCTCAATGCTGCCGTATATCAAGATGTTCTGGAAACGTTCCTGATTCCGACTGTTGAGGA